>JAHZSR010000224.1:0-27130 GCA_025782845.1 Boletus coccyginus | reverse complement strand
GCCGCCCTGTAGAAGACGAATGATATTAGGAGAGCAACTAATGGAGAGGTGCGAAACTGCTCACTCCTATATCACAAGTGATGTCGCCAATGGTGCCAAACCTCGCACGGCCGACTTCCGCGCCGCGAGCAAGTGCTGTTGTCAAAGCGTCGTTCGTCATGAGACGAGGGAACCCCGGAAGCCAGCCAACTCCATTGAGGAAGAGAGTAAGATAAGGAGCTACCTGGTAAACAAATCCGAGTTCAAATCAATATAGGAACAAGTGGACGTCATCTATACCTTCGTAGCAAAATCAGACCTGTAGACAGAGGGGTTTCCGTAATAATGCGCTCTTTCGTACTGGCCACCATCAGTTCGCGAGAGATACTCGGCGGGGGAAGCGTGAACTAGGTATATCTAGACGACTCATCAACCCCAATGGATTTATAGTCATGGATGAAGACCAACTACCTTATGCAAGTCGGTATCTAGATGGCGATCATCAACGAGATAAAGGATGGTGTATAAAAACGGCATACCTGGGTTATTAACAAGAGCAGCGAGATCTTCCACGCTGACTTTCACGATTGGAAGTTCGCCCAAGATGGAGAGTACACCTTGGGAGACATTTCCGTTCCTAAACAGGGATTAGAATGACTGAGCAGTGATGAATGACACTGCATGCTTACCCTGTCAAACCAATGACGAAGGGTCCAAGGGACTTCGGAGTCCCATCCTTGACGATTTCCTCACCAATGGCTCTCAAAGCCGCTCGCAACGATGGTAAAGCGACATGAGTGTGAGGCCGAGGAGTGTGCTAAAGCCAAGAGTTCCTGAAACAGCGCCACAGTTCAGGCATCATTGTACTCACAAGAAACGGCGAGGCAACCCCGAGCTCAAGATGGGCATGAGCCAATGCAGAGAGTGACTCGACAGCACCGGCAACTAGAAGACATGGACAATTAGTGTCAAGCACTTGGCGCTATGCCTGAATATTCCCACCTCCGGCAAACCATCCAAAAGCAACTGTTCTCTTCCCATCGGGCCCCACAAGAAGCTCGTAGTCCATCAACCTCGATGGAAGTTGACGCTGGGGATCCTGGCTCAAGAAACGGGACAGTAGTTCCATGTTATAATGTTGTCCCTTTGTAGTATGAGAAAACATAAGGTGAGTGCGAGGTACTGGCGAACCGACGCTCCCAGTGCGTAAAGATGACACCGGGGAAGTTATCAGTTCGTGAAGTGGTGGTTCTTTGATGCCAAGGACAATGTGTGCGGGATCCAGATTGGGATGGATCCTTGCACCTGCCTGCAATGAAACGCTTTAGTTCAACATGAAGCACCAAGGCATTAGTAGTTGCCCGCCCAGCTGGTATCATTGTTACGGACCTTCAAAAACTGATCCACTGGAAAGACTCTTCTGTCGCAATCCTGAATGAGGACGTCTACATTCTCCTCGTGGACCAATGACTGGACGCCGTCAGGTGTCAATGGGCATCTCCGTTCCCAGATCCTGGTTGGGTCTTCGCGGCGAATACCAATAATGGGTTTGGAGGATGAAGGAGCGACAGTGGCGAACGAGGCCCGTCGTACGTGCACGGCGCGTTTAAACATCTTTACAACTTGAACGTCGCGAGAGATCTGCGAAGTGGAAGCAAAGAGCCCCATTTATATACTCGCCTAGTTGTGGGGCGGGCGATGATCCGCCCGAGGCGGCGGTGTTACAACAGATTCATGATGCCACCATCACAACACCTCCGTCAGTTAGCAACCGGGGTACGTCCTATGCAGATACTACATCAACTGCCCAACATGTTTTACAGGAGAGGACGTACAGCTCCAACCCGGGTGCCAAGCTGTTCCAAAACGCTAAGGTCAAGACGCAGTTGCTTAAAAAGCGAAAATCATAATATGCATTGTGGCGCCACCAACACGTACGCCGAAGGGGAGTCGAACCCCTGCCGCTTGCTTGGAAGGCAAGCATGATAACCGCTTCACCATCGGCGTATATAACAGTTATGAGTTGGCTCTCATTGATCATGGATCATCCTTGTACCCAACCCAAAGCACTCGTAGTCAGAACCATCGCCGCTGACGATGCAGACCTTTAAAGGCCATTCGTTCACTGTGAAAGCAACTTCTAATGCCGACAAGGAATGTTCCGATATCCATACTTTGGTGAACGAGTCCATCATGGAGGTACATCATCGATTCCGCATCATCTCCCCCCTCTACTCCAAGACACGTCACTCTTTGTCCGTCAAGTACATCGGAAAGGCGAACATCGGTATACATGGTATTTCGCCCTTCTCCAACTGTGCCCCCGCTCAACTTCCTTCAGACTTTACCCTTCTCATTAACACCGGCTTGAGCGATCTCTATGTTACCGGCGGCCAAAAGCTCAAACTCAAGAGCAAGATGAATACCGCCGTGAACCTCACCTATGGTTCTCGACTCCGCATATGGTAACACCGCTTATGTCCCCCAAGTTTTCTGGGCTCATTTGAGTGTTGCACAGGTTCGTTGGAGCTGGTAAGTCGTTTGGCGCGTTATCTGGCGGTCTCGGATGCTGACGTTCTTCGTTTCCAGCTGATACCAAGGGCGAGAATGGAGGTCGTCTCGTCATCCAGTCCGTCCTGCCCTCTTTCCTCCTTCGCTCCCTCACACCCAACGTTCTCCACTCGGAAGTGAATGTGTTTTGATGCTCTACATAACTCGGATGTCATCACCAGAATGTTCAAAATGCAATCCGATCTTTGTAGCCTCGTGCAGACGAGAAGGGTCAGCTATTTGGATCTGCTTGGCGCCCTCATCTTCGAGATGAATCTCATACTTGATTGCAGCGCCGCACATCAAGCTTATCTCCCTATTGTGGCAGCGTCGACACGGGCATCGACATTGCACTATTGCTGCAACGACCGTGCTTTTGCTTGGGGTCCAGTATAAATCCTCGAGACATAATTAACACGGGCAACCTTTCACATGCGCACCCCCATGACGACCACATCGAGGGAGATTCGGAATTGCTGCTGCAGGTTTTGTTGATCGATGTTGGGTGTGAGTGGGATTGTTATAACTCAGATAGTAAGTACCTGTTGTATGAAATCTTGCTTGTATTGGACATCGGGGTTGATCCGGTCCACTCGGCTTCCTCGATGCCATCATCGTTGATTCCACGCCTCGTGATCTTAATCACAGTCACGCGAACAATGCCAGTCGGCAATGGCGGGAAGTTCACGGAGGAAGCTAAGAAGGTGTACGAACTTGTTTTGAGGATGCAATCCGTGAGTGATTACTGTAACTCGTCGCTTTTGTACGCCATTCATTATTCGGACATACCAAACATCGTCCGTGTAGGAATCGTTCAAGATCGCTGCTCCCGGAACGCATTGGGACGACGTACAGCTATTGTGCCACACCGTGCTCGTGGATGGCTTCTTAGACGTAGGTATATTCAGGGATCCTGATGGAGCTACTGAAGGTCTGTCATTCTCCCGAGGCTACCTCGTAGCTTCCCATGCCTAGCGAAACCTTTGAAAAGATCTTATTCAGGCATTAACGGCCACGCGAACGGCCACATGGAATCCCTAACCACCAAGGCAACTACGAAGTCTCGAGAGGCGCTCTCCAAGAAAATTCTACTTACAGGTCTCAGTGCCGCTTTCTTCCCACATGGCGTAGGTCACTCCATGGGTTTGGACGTACACGACGTACCCAGTGCAAGTCGGCCACCTGGCAGCGGTAAATACTTTGTCGATGGTGATGACAGGGCGGGCGGGCTTCCCGGCGGACACAAGGATTTTTACAAGTACCTGAGATTGAGATTGCAGTTGCAGACAGGGATGGTGGTCGTAAGTTGACGTTGTCTTCGTCATCGTGCTCTTCGCTCGCTGACCACTTTCCAAAACCAGACCATCGAGCCGGGCGTCTACTTCCACCCCGCCCAATTGAAATCCTACAATGTCCACACCTCACCTTACATCAACACCGCCGTCCTCGCTCGCTATGAAGGCATGGGAGAGGTGCGGATCGAGGACGATGTCTTAATCACAGAGACAGGCTGCGAGAATCTAACAAAGGTTCAAAGTGGGGTGGAATGGATTGAAAAAGTGTGTGCTGGTGAGGATCTTGCGTAAGATATGGCTGGGAAAGCTTTGTCGGTCTGCTCGATTCACCTCTGTACTGAATAGATAATATACATATATACCAATGGATTCGGCGGCCACTATGAGTACACTGGGACGGCGGAATTTATCGTCGGTCACGGAACAGTCTGGCACTAACATAACTACTCGGTCTGCAGTTCGGGTCACCAAAATCAGTAAGCGGAAGTTGATGGATGAATCATGATGGAGACGCCACAACATCTGCCTCCACTGTTTCACTTTACCCAACCATGGTCCGCTTTCTGCCGCGGAGACGGACTGGGGGTGACGTTTCAGTGTGTAGCAAATTGGTGCAGTGTGACACCAATCTCACCCTCATCTAGTCTCTTTTTGATGGGATCCCAGTCTTTCCCAACGTGGTTTGCGTAAGCCGCGAGAATGGATGCGAACAGGGATTCAGAATCAGGGTGCGTTGACGCAAAAGCACGTTCCAAAACATAAAGGTCCACCGCTTTGTCTTCCACAAGGGCAGAGTGATAAGCCAGTCCAAAGTCGATCATCACCTGCAGAATATGATTGAAGACACGCTAGCACCAACGGAATCGTCTTAACGTACCAGATCATTGTTGCTTGCCCGAAGCAACATATTTGACGTGGTCAAGTCCCCATGAATGATATCAAGAAGATGCAACTTGGCGATCTCCACACCAATCTTCTCCATGAGTAAATCTGAAACGGTACGATCAACTAAACACCCAAGCAAGCTTTCCTCTGGAAGTCACAGACCCATGGAAATCTCTTTTGCGCAACCCCAATCAGCTGCTCGAGTGCCCATATCGATCTCGTCGTAGTCTTCATCTCCGTCGCTCCCATCAGTGGGAGACACAAGTTGATAAGGTGGTTCGTCAGTTACTGCTGGAATCAGATGCCGTACGGGTGGGCACTGCCAGTGTATAAATTCCAACCCCAAACCGCCTTCGGCTATGTCCACCAGCCTGATACCGGGCACGTTCACACCCGCGCTACGATGAACCAAGGGATTCAGTCTGGTGGAATTACAAGACAATCAATTGACGTCGGGCCTACCGCAGACATCACATCAGAGTTCGAGCTTCCCCAATCAGGCGTTGCCGCGATTTTCGTCCAAATGAGTTCCATTGAGAGTGCAAGACAGAAGGATAGAAGCGACCTAGTGAAGGTTTGCTGAACAAAAACACAACGTGTGGGGGAAAGTCGACATCTATAAGTTATGGAAAGCCGGACAACCGCGCTCAGTCACAGACCGCGCCACAGTCTTAGATAAGATAACCGACAGTAGGATGCCTTTCCAACTAACAATCATGGCCGCTGCATACAATAAATATGGTCTGGAATGCAGTAAACCAACGACTCCTCCTCCCCCGTATTCCCCAGACCCCCTGCCTCAATATCACCCACCGCCTGCCATGGTATGTGTCGTGCATTCATGCAATATGACACTCTAGATTGTAGCCCCCTTTTTTTGATAGGCTGCCCAATCAGAACGCCACATTTTCTCTTCGTCTTCAGTCCCCAGACTATTCAAGGTGCATTCATTTCTTTACACGAATGTCCACCTAATTTTCTTGGATTCTAGCTTTCTTTGAGGAGTAGTGGTTCGAAGGAGGCCCCTATCTCGCCGCTACCACCACATGAACCCAGCTTGGACTTTTTCACAGGGCCGTTGGAAACACCCAAAGTCCGCACGTTCATAAAACACTGGGATACAGTCGTTTCAAATTGCCAACCTTCGAACTTTCAACACCTTGTGGTTAGCCAGGTATCACTTATGAAACAATACATGAAAGGATTCCAGCATGAATTCATTCAAATGCGCGTTGTGAATAAAATTTCGGGGTGCGCAAATATCAAACACCACTTTTACTAATCTAATCAAGTAATATACCCACAGTGATATCTATGCCCTTGTTGCACAGCGTGATCTTTCCTCGTCTGGGGATCAGAAGACGAAAGGAAGAGCGATTGATGAAGTTTATATTTTGTCTACACAGGAATCCTCTAGGTTCAGCGGTATCACTCTACGAACAATGACATGGAGGACAGAGTTTGATTCAGCACCACCATTTCTTGTAGATGTCTTTCATCTACTCTGTCGGACATCTGAAGTTCTCACGGACCAGTACACCGCAACGAAGTAAGATCACAACACTAATTACAGTGCTCAGCTGATAAAAGTTTTAGCCTCAACTGCTATCGATTTGCAATTGTTGCTTTCTGCACAATTGAGCAGTTTCGATCAGATGTCAAGCATGGGATATCGACCCATAAACAGTATAAGCAATCATCCATTCTTGGTGTTGAACTAGTCAACAAGGACCAGGTGTACCGAGACATTACCCGGGTACTCGTTCTGTTCTTCGAACAGAAGCTGAGCAGCTCAAGTAAAGGTGGGGTTCAAGTTATCAACAAGGGAAAGGGTAAAGCTGCAGACGATTCAGAGTAATCAATATTTCTTATTCTCTGTACATACAAACTTTTTCGATCTTTATTGGTATGTCACGCCGTACAGGATTTCTTACTCTGTCGCACCGCAAATTAGATCTTGTCTGTCATGAAATTTCGACTCCATCCATGGCATTCGTGACTGTTTGCATCGCTCACACACTCCCAGCCTGCCTTCAAGTCCTCTTTCCATAGCGTCACCTTCCCGTCGCCACAGCTCACAGCAAGGATATTACCTGCGAAGCTCCAGGAAACGCGCCAAACAACATTAGGAAACTTATCCGATGTTGATGGCGTATTCTGGGATGCAGTCGGGGAGGGGTCCTGAGAGCCGTCTTGACCCACGGAGCGGTCGGGGTATCTTTTGTCCAAATAAGCACAGACTTGTCCTATGACCAGGTAGAGATGATGCAGGTAGAGAGAAACACAGGTTCGATGTGATCCTGATTAGACGTACCTACGATGCCGTGGCTATGTAGTTCCTAGGCAGTCCGATATTGGGCCCCCACACGACGTGGCGGTCCAATCTCAGTGCCCTTCGAGTGTCTCCATGTCTGGGTGTCCTCGCGGAAAGGCCAGATCTTCACGAGGTTGTCGCAGCTGGCGCTGGCGAAAAGTTTGAAAGGCACGGGAAGGACTGGCGCTCCGGGTTGGTGGGGGTTGATGAGCGAGCCAGTGTGGGTTGCAGGCGTCCAAGAGACAGCGTTGCAGTCGATGGTGTGACCATTGATGACACTGGCGACCTATTGACTATCGTCTGAAAAAGGTATTCAGTGGAAAGTTGGTGTTATCATCAACGGTGAGTTCAAGGTAGAACGGACCTTTGAATGTGAGCGCGGAGAGCTTTCCATCGCAAGAAGCGCATGCCAGGGTGGCACCTGGTTCATGGGGGGGCCAAGAGATAGAGTTGACTATACAGCGCCAGAAGGCCAGATAGGGCACGTGCATGTAGGTGGCGGAAGCACCTGATGCGGTGCGCAACGAGTGCTCCTTGATTTTGGTCCACGATCCGGCCGAGGGCCCTTGCATTTGCTCTATCCAGATGAGCACTTGGCAATCGAACGGACACGATGCGAGGATATTACCAAGCTTGGGATGGACCCACGCGACTTGCCGCACGGGTCCAGTGTGACTGAGAGGACAAGACGTGAGCAACAGTCTTAGGGAAGCGCGTTGAACACACCCTTTTAGTGTCTACCCACCCGACTTGGACGGCTCGCCGTCGACAAAGTTGGAGACCCTGACAGTGCGGTCGGGAGAACACGTAGCAAGTCGCTTGCCGTAGTAGTCAAGCTAGGCATCGTGCTTGAGAGGTATAAGGATGACATGAGTATGTGAACTGAAAGGTATGCATACGATCATGTAGTTTCAATTGGGACATTGGTGGTCATTGCGCTAACCATACTGTTGCGAGTATTTCCATGGGCTTGATTGAGGTTGTGGTGGTAATGATGGTCGTGGACTACGTGGTGCTTTACAGATCAGAGTTGGGGCGGGTACAATTTGCCACTCCCAGATCAGACATGACTGAACATGCAACTGGCACCGGCCACATTTATCGTGCTCAGGCCCTGCACGCGCAGGCAGTCCTCTCTTTCCAGGCGTCACATCCACCAAGTCCGAATATCGAACGTACCAACGGCATCATCATAGTGTCCTGCCCCATGTAAAGCTGTGTGCTTCCCCTCGTATCCCCAAGGAGAGGATGGATCGAACGTGATCGCCTAATGATGATGCCATCGACAAGAATCAACCTGCAGGAGAAAGGAACACACCTTGTTTACATCATTTAACGCATTCTCCCATGAACTCAGCCCTACGTATGCCTTGCTTCGCTTGATGAAGAGACCTTAAGGCGCGGGGGGATCGAGGGATAGTGCGGCTGAATACTCGGAGATGGACGCGTCGAGCTGCTGGGTATTTATTGCAGCACCTCCGAGATACTCTAATTTCTTGGATAAACGTTGCCTGAAGTCTGACAAGGAACGGTCAGATAAACAACAATGCGTACACGGCATGCAAGGCGGCTCACCAAGAACCCATTCCGCCTGCTCACCAGCTCCTATCTCCCAGTTCGTTGATCATTCCGTGGAAACACTCGAGAGCAACGAAGCATCAAGCCCACGACGAGCACCAGAGCAAAATGAGACACTCAGGTCGACAGTGGCGACCAAGGCATCTCTCCACGAACTGCCTGCCAAATTTAACTTTGCCCAGACTCTCACGAGCGGCGTAGGGGATGGTGAATGGGGGGTTGTGTCGCCACCGCTTACGGGGGTGGAGAGACATCGTTGCGCAAAGTCTGGTGAGATTTCGAATGCACGACGGAGGGGCAGGTAAAACATGACTCACCGGAAAGCCAGGAGGTGATCGGTCCAGTCATATAAACCGCTTCATTGACGGTGTTTACGATGTTTAGTAGAGATTCGCCCCCCCCCCCTTGATGAGACCCGCGGGATACAGGCTTCACAAGAACGCTGTTGAATATATCAAGAAATGCAACTTGGCGATCTCCACACCAATCTTCTCCATGAGTGTTTCTGAAACGATACGATCAGCCAAACGCCCGAGCAAGTTTTCTTCTGTGTAGGTCACAGAGGTTGAAGTGGTGACTCTCGTCGAAGTGCAGGGTCGCCAGCCGGAATGCCAGCCGAGAAGTTCACCACCAGGGGCCGACGAAGAGCACAGCCTCGCGACGATGACCCCGACCAGCGTGAGGTGGTCGAGGTGCCCTGCCACGGTGCCACGCGACTCGCCAAGAGTGACTCTTTTGTTGGGGTACTTTCCCAGCCGCCCTTCGAGGGTCTTTCGGAGCATTCCGACTCGGGCTGTCTTCGTATCGATAACCAACGTGCCTTCCTACGATGACAGCAAATGTCGCTTTGAATGGAAAATATCCAGGTACGTCCATCCATCTATGCGCGATGCTGTCCTCGGCAAGCACTCCCCATGTATACGCTGACCGTTTGCCCCCTGGAATTTAGCAAAGGATCATGCTGCCACGACTCTTAACACACTACTAGGTTCATTGTCTGCAGAGGACAGAGTCAAGGTATTGTCCCTTCTCAGATCGACGTGCAATGCAGAACAGCTTACCAGGGCTCTCCGTCGCATACCAGCCTCATGCGGTCCTGCTGGCGGGTGGCACTACAGCTTATCGGAACGACACAGACCGTGAACTTCCTTTCCGTCAAGAATCCAACTTTTTCTATCTCACCGATTGTAATGTCCCCGGATCATACTTTCTGGCTTTGTACGATCCCACTTCCCCTGCTCCCGTACAGAATCGGGAGTCGAACTATACGCTGAAAACTACTCTATACATCTTTGAGCCCACGATAGAGTATCTTTTGTGGTCTCCTGCTCCCCCCACACTTCAGGAGGCACGCGATATGTATACAGTGGACGAGATCGAGCATCCTCCAAACCTGGTGACCGCCATCTCACAACTTCCGCAAGGGACGATCGTTCATCTCCTTCCTGAAACGGACCAATTCCCCAACGTCGCTTCCACTGAATTGGATGGTTTAAAAGAGGCCCTGCAATCAGCCCCGGCAAAGACGACCGAGTATCTCCTTCCAGCGCTTCACAGAACGCGACTTATCAAGGATCCGTACGAGATTGCCATGATCCGCAAAGCGAATGACATCAGCTCACGCGCACACGAAGTCATCATGCGCGTGCTTGGGTTGGCGGTGTCAGGGAAGATCAAGAGACAATCTTCGCATACACCACTTCTACCTGGCGAATGGCTAATCGAGAAAGAGGCCGAAGCAGAGGCGATCTTTGTAGCTTCATGCAGACGAGAAGGGTCAGCTAGGCGCCCTCATCTTCGAGACGAACCTCATACTTGATTGCAGTGCTGCACACCAAGCTTATCTACCTATCGTAGCTGCATCGACGCGGGCATCGACACTACATTATTGCTGCAACGACCGTGCTTTTGCATGGGGTCCAGTAAATCCTCGAGACATAGTCAACACGGGCAACCTTTCACATGCGCACTCCCATGGCGACCACATTCAGGGAGAATTGGAATTACTGCCACAGGTTCTTTTGATTGATGCTGGGTGTGAGTGGGATTGTTACAACTCGGACAGTAAGTACCCGTTGTATGAAATTTTACTTGTATTGGACCTGGGGGGGTTGATCTGGTTCACCCGGCTTCCTCGATATCATCATCGCTGATTCCACGCCTCGTGATCTTAATTACAGTCACGCGTACAATGCCAGTTGGCAATGGCGGGAAGTTCACGGAGGAAGCTAAGAGGGTGTACGAACTTGTTCTGAGGATGCAATCCGTAAGTTATCAACTCGTCGCTTTTGTACGCCATTCTTATTCGGACATACTAAACATCGTCCGTGTAGGAATCATTCAAGATCGCTGCTCCCGGAACGCATTGGGACGACGTACAGTTATTATGCCACACCGTGCTCGTGGATGGCTTCTTAGACATGGGTATATTCAGGGATCCCGACGGAACCACTGAAGGTCTGTCATTCTCCCGAGGCTACCTCGTAGCTTTCCATGCTCAACGAATCCTTCGCTAATGCCCATCCAGGAATTAACGGCCACGCGAACGGTCCCATAGAACCCCCAACCACCAAGGCAACCGTGAAGTCTCGAGAGGCCCTCTCCAAGGAAATTCTACGTACAGGTCTCAGCGCCGCTTTCTTCCCACACGGCGTAGGTCACTCCATGGGTTTGGACGTACACGACGTACCCAGTGCAAGTCGGCCGCCTGGCAGCGGTAAATACTTTGTCGATGATGATGACAGGGCGAGCGGGCTTCCCGGCGGACACAAGGATTTTTACAAGTACCTGAGATTGAGGTTGCAGTTGCAGACAGGGATGGTGGTCGTAAGTTGACGTTGTCTTCGTCATCGCGCTCTTCGCTCGTTGACCGCTTTCCAAAACCAGACCATCGAGCCGGGCGTCTACTTCCACCCCGCCCAACTGAAATCCTACAATGTCCACACCTCACCTTACATCAACACCGCCGTCCTCGCTCGTTATGAAGGCATGGGAGGGGTGCGGATCGAGGACGATGTCTTAATCACAGAGACAGGCTGCGAGAATCTAACAAAGGTTCAAAGTGAAGTGGAATGGGTTGAAAAAGTCTGTGCTGGTGAGGATCTCGTGCAAGATATGACTGGGCAGGCTTTGTCGGTCTGCTCATGTACTGAATAGGTAAGGCACATGTATACCAATGGATTCGGTGGCTATTATGAGTACACTGGGACAGTAGAACTTATCGTTGGTCATGGAACAGTCTGGCACTAGCATATCTACTCGGTCTGCGGTTCGGGTCACCAAAATCAGTAAGCGGAAGTTGATGAAAGAAACATGATGGAATGCCACAACATCCGCCTCCACTGTTTTACTTTACCCAACCATGGTCCGCTTTCTGCCGCGGAGACGGACTGAAAATAACATTTCAGTGCCTAGCAATTCGGTGGAGTGTGGTACCAATCTCACCCTCATCTAGTCTCTTCTTGATGGGATCCCAGTCTTTCCCAATGTGGTTTGCGTAAGCCGCGAGAATGGATGCGAACAGGGATTCAGAATCAGGGTGCGTTGACGCAAAAGCACGTTCCAAAACATAAAGGTCCACCGCTTTGTCTTCCACAAGGGCAGAGTGGTAAGCCAGTCCGAAGTCGATCATCACCTGAAAACCGTGATTGAAGATACGCTAGTACCAACGGAGTCGTCTCAACGTACTAGATCATTGTTGCTTGCCCGAAGCAACATATTTGACGTGGTCAAGTCCCCATGAATGATATCAAGAAGATGCAACTTGGCGATCTCCACACCAATCTTCTCCATGAGTAGGTCTGAAACGGTACGATCAGCTAAACGCCCAAGCAAGCTTTCCTCTGTAAGTCACAGACCCATGGAAATCTCTTTTGCGCCACCCCAATCAGCTGCCCGAGTGCTTATATCAATTTCGTCGTAGTCTTCTTCGTCGCTCGCATCGGTAAGGGACACGAGTTGATAAGGTGGCTCGTCAGTTACCGCTGGAATCAAATGCCGTACGAGTGGGCCCTCTATAAATTCCAACCCTAAACCGCCTTCGGCTATGTCCACCAGCCTGATACCGGGCACGTTCACACCCGCGCTACGATGAGAACAAGGGATTCAGTCTGGTGGAATTACAAGACAGTCGATTGATGCTCGGGCCTACCGCAGACATCGCATCAGAGTTCGAGCTTCCCCAATCAAGCGTTGCCGGGTCAGTGTCTCATCCAAGTCTGGATGTCGGTAGCGTTTACCAAACCGATGTTTGAAGAGGATGTCTTCCATGACGGGGGTCGACGGACAACCCGCTTTGATGTCCGCTTCGAGGGGACCCCAGTCAGCAAACGAGGACCGAAATCTGACATAGGTCTTGTATACTCTCTGAAAAAAAAGCGGTCGACGGGCGGTCGATGAGTGCGGATATGTCCCAAGAAGGATGGTACGACTTGCAGACTCGGCACCCTGTGCCACCCATTTCGACATTTCCAGCAGACGCTGGGTTGGAATCCATATCGCGGGATCGAATTTGTCGAACACCATTTCCTCGAAGGTCAAAGCAGGCTTGAGAAGATGAGTAACTCAGAGGTTGAAGTGGTGACTCGTCGATAGTGCAGATAAGATCCACAAGTTGCTGTGACTAGTACTAAAAAGGGTATGCCTACACGTGCTCTCCAGGGAAAAGGCTGTGCGGCGATGACTGCTTTGCGACGGTTAAGTATGGCCGACTCGAGGGTGTCGCTCGCCCAGTGTTTTGAGCGTTGACCAGCCACCACGCCCGTCGTGCGCACCTGTGCTCGCCCATCCACCTTTGCGCCGTGCCCTCCCTCGCCACACCCCGTCGTCCGTCACGCGCACGCGCACCCATACTCATACATAGGGTATGGATAATGGGTACAGCCGTGGGCTCGCCGAGAGCGCAGCCCCAGCACCTCGTCACTGGCACCCGCACGCACTAGCAGCATCCATACAACTCAGAGCACACGCACCCCACACGAGTGTGCTAATGCACACAGACCCGTCACCTGCACGCCAAAGTAAGCCCTGAGCGCACCCCCCGGGCCAGCATCTCGTCACCACCCGCACAGACCAGCGGTCCGGCAGCCCACCACCCACACGCGTGCTCACTCCCTCCAGGTCACCCAGCCTCACCCACCCCGTCGTCGCTCGAGTGCGCTTCCTTTCCCCTTTCCTTTTCTGAAGGAAATCCCCAGGACACCTCAACTTGGACCACAAAGCTTGCTGTGCACGAAGGTGAGTGGATCGTGACTGACCAAGAGTGATTCTTTCATTAGGGTATTCCAAGAGAAGACGGAGGTCCAGTCAATCGACGCGTTGATGGAGCCTGTCGACTGTCAGTGGCAAGTGTAAAACTGAACTAGTTGGCGGGATTTGCCACATACCGGTCGCTGGGGTGTCTGACCGAAACAGTCCGACAGAGATCTCGCCACACCTGGAGTCATGAACGCGGGTTAACGTTTAACTCCGTCCTCGTTTTGGTGGTGCGCTCTCAGTACCTTGCGAGTGCTTACTGTTTCCCTTCACCTTGTCAATTCCCTCTCGTCGGCATCCACAGCCAGAAGACCCCTCCACAACGTCGCATACACCCTCCTAAACGATCCCATTACACGAACATACAACCCGTGGTCGAGTGACACTAGTTGCGGATACTTGGGACTCGAGGGATGAGGCCGAATGACGATGTTGCCTGGGTGTGGATCACAGTGTAGGAACATGAAGTGAATGCTTGAGGTGGCCTGCACGGGGACAACCGTTGACTGGCACAGTTACCAGGATCGTCCAAGGTTAGTGCCCAAAGTGTCGTCCTTGTCGTACCTCACCTGACTTTGTGCTACAGGAAACAACCAAGTGCTCAGCTCGCCTGTCAATCGTATCAACATCACTGGAAACTACGACCTCTCCATCTCACGTGAGCACTACGCACAAGGGAGTACTGGCACTATCTCGTATTTTGGGGCGTCATGCTGTCCATCGATTTGGCATTCTGGGCGAGTAACGTGCGTCAATGGGTTTGGCACATGTTGGGCAGGTCAAGCATCGGTTTCGAAGACGAGTCGGAGAGAACCATGAGAGGGTTTGCAGAATCCACGTTTGGCATAGTCGCTAGGCCGACACCTTCGAGGGATAACGCGCTTCTTACCAGACAATCATTATACCACGTCAGCCTATACTCGTTAGTTGAACCCTACTAAGTTAGCAGGGAGTTGACAGACAGGGGCACCGCGCACTCCGAATCAGCAAGAAGAGGAGAGGGCACGTTGACACCTCTAACTTATTTCCTCAAATGTGGCACCTGCTCGCTTCCCAGCACTCTGATCACAGCGTGTTCTGTGTTACAACGTACGCCACATAAAATAAAGGCGTTCATTTGCATTATATCTACTCAACCTAAGGAGATCGCATACGATGAAGGGCTCAAGGAAACGCTTACCTCGTCCTTCGCACCCTATGGGGTGCTGGAGGTGCGCGGGTAAACCCAGGTCGGCACAGTGCTATTCCTTTTCCCGAGGTGCACTGCACGTCGTCTTGGCACAGCATCTAGAGTTTCTGCAGGACTGTCATAATGTATGAAATGGGTGCATTCCTGGATTTGGTAAGAAGATGTTGGGAGAGAGGACATAAGGTGTCTCGTTGGCAGTACTTCGAGCACGTCCGCTTATTTTAATCCTTCGTGACGTTAAGGATGGTGGAGAGAAATGCGCCGGTCGCACTGGATACTTCAAGGTCTCGCATCGGTGGGTTTATGATGGGTTGGAGTTGGATTGCAGAGACATGGACCGCGGGTGGACGACCAAGTACAGTGTTTCCCTGAGATCAAGCATTGTCGTGACGGGGTGTTGGCGTTGATCGATGAATGTTGAACCGCCATGTGGTATTCTGGTTTTGTCCTACACAATGATCACCCATGAATGATGATCACTGTCACTGCCCCATCAATGAGTGACATAGACACTCTTTCTCGGCTCGGTCTTCAGCGCATACTACAATGCATCATACCAGTCCACGAAGATGGATCAAGGAGCTGTTCTCAAGAAATAAGTTCAAGAACGTATAATGTCTATAGCGAGATTATCAACAAGGCCATCAAGGAGACAACAAAACGATACTCTTGAGAGCGATGACAAGAAGGGTTTGTGGTCCAACGCGCAGCACATGCGTATGTTTGATTGGCCACCAAAGCAGGAAAGTGATGCCGAGAACAGTGAAATGCGAAGAACGAGTCGTTACAGCACGTCCAGAATGTGTACACTCTTCACAAGCTTGTCTAACATCGTTGGCGTGACATCATCTACCTGAACAGTGATCAAACTCTCCGCAGCGACCCTCCTATACGCTGCCACATTCCCGAGGTGAGGGGTGAGCAACAGCGCACCAAATGGTTGTCTCAGCCGAGCAATGACTTGAAGGGCTCGTGTCTGCATTTCCATTGGCGACAACGACGAAGGAGGCAGGAGAGACACTGTGTTTTGAAGGGATAACGATGAAGGGGACTGGAGGGATGCTACGCTTCGAGGGGATCCACTAAATGGTCGTGTAAGACGAGCCATGAACTTGAACCGCGCCGCTCGTGCTTGCGGGGCTGCTGGTGTGACACCGGAGGGGTCAGGAAGCGACGGCAACTCATCTATCAAGGAAGACTGGTCGTCATTCTCTTCAGGTATTGTCTCCACTACACTTCCAACAGGCTGTTGGTCGAGGAGAAAGTCGATCCATGGATGAACAAGGTACAGAGAACCAAATCGAGAGAGATCCTCCTCGGTCTTGATCTCCACAACCCCTACAGCTGTCTGTGCACGGAAAAGATGCCGCGACCCACTCCGCAACGTCAATAAAGGCCCAAGTTTGAAATGGAGGCATGGAAGTTTCATCCGTTTTCCCGTGAACGATGGTACAGGAAGCTCATGAAGTCGATCATACAACCTCATAATTGAGGTCGAAGTAGGTGGAGAAGTCCGCAATATGGCGGTGATCTTGTCCATTGCGGCAGCTTCGAGCGGCAGCGGGACGTGCGTTGTCGGAAGCTGGTTGAACACAGTGATATTAGCTGGGAGGCAACTGTTGAAGCTACCAGATTGCCCTGTCCATGCGAGAATACTCGTCTCTCCCGAGCTCGCGAGGAGCTGTGCCAAGAATCGCCCGAGTGCCTTGTCCCCTTCCCCATATACCACTGGTATGGACATGGAGAATATTCCAAGCAACGAGTAAGCTGCGTCTTCGACCCGTGTCGTTTGGCGCGTCGAAGCTAGACGCAACTTTTCCCGGATGTCATCTAAACCCGGCCGGAGGGCCATCAAGGCTCTGGCCGACACACGGGTTGCCTCCTCCATCTCTGCGATGATCTCCGGCGAGTCTTTGTGGTTGTGAATATCAACGTTCAGATATGGCTTCCAGTCTTCAGTGTAGAATCGGACCACCTTGGATGCATGATATTCTTGCAATGTCCAGGCACGACTGTTCCAAATGCTCTTCGTGAGATCACCGCGCTTCGATGGGAAGCGGACGCCACGAAGCAGGACGATGGTCACGGCGGAACCCTCGTACCACTTGAACATGGATACCAGGGCCTCTTGAAGCACAAAGTGATCTCCTTTATTGATACAACACGTGTCGCTCCATGCCCAATGGAACCCAGAATCCCGCACGATCTTGCAGAACATTTGCAGCTTGTCGTGAGTGAGCGACTCTTCGAGTTCGTACACCACGATGCGTATGACTTGCTCGAACAAAGGCTCGTTGTCTTCCCACTTGTGCGAAAACGTGGCGTAACGGTAGTACTCTGCGACTTCGTGATTAATGCGGGGATGATCGATGTGTGTGGTCATGGAGGAGACCAACTCCTGAAATATGGGTTGTGATTCGAATGAGGACGCTTGCCCAGGTTTGTCGAGGAGACGACCAGAGTCGGTGTTGATGAGCACTAGCGGAGATTCGCAAATGGCGTTTCTAATCGCCGCACGAATTGCTGCCTTGGTCTGTTCTGGATTTACATATTCGCTGTAACGGTCTACGAGACGAGATCAACGTAAACATCAGCGCGACGTCGATGCACTCACTACAAATTTCTGGATCAGGAGACTGCGATGTCTTCAAGAGCATCGTCTCGAACGTGCCAACAGCATCAGCAAAATGTCCTGCTCCATGTAGAGCCGCGTGCTTCCTCTCGTACCCCCATGGACAGGATGGATCGAGTGTGATCGCCTAAAGATGATGCTATCGACAAGAATCAACCTGCAGGAGAAAGGAACGCACCTTGTTTGCATCATTCAACGCATCCTTCCACATACCGCTGGCTATGTACGCCTTGCTTCGCTTGATGAAGAGACCCTGAGGTGCAGGGGGATCGAGGGATAGTGCGGCTGAATACTCGGAGATGGACTCGTCGAGTTGCTGGGCATTCATCGCAGCATCCCCGAGAGACTCTAGTTTCTTGGAGAAACGCTGCCTGAAGTCTGAGAGGGAATGGTCACAAACGACAATGCGTACACGGTATGCAAGAAGGCTCACCAAGGACCAATTCTTCTTGCTCGGCATCTAGGGTTTTATCTCCCAGTTCGGTCATCATACCGTGGAAACATTCGGTCGCAACTAATATCTGGTTGAGCGTCTCGAGATGATCGCAGAGAGCCCGATAAATTGTGAATCTCGGCGCCGTAAACTCAAGAGCAACGGAGTGTCAACCCCACGACGAGTACCAGAGCAAAGTGAGATACTCACGTCAATGGTGGTAACCAATGCATCTCTCCACGAACTGCCTGCCAATTTTAACTTTACCCACTCTCTCAAGAGCGGTGTAGGGGTTGGTGAATGGAAGGTCGCGTCACCACTGCTTTCGGGTGGGGAGAGACATCGTTGCACGAAGTCTGGTGAAATTCGAATGTGCTGCGGAGGGGTAGATAAAACATGACTCACCAGAAACCCAGGTGGTGATCGGTCCAGTCACACAGACGTCTTCACCGACAGTATCGACAATGTTTAGTAGAGATTCACCTGCCTCCTTGATGCGACCGGCAGCATACAGGGCTTCAGTAAGACGCTGTCGAATCGTGATGTCGAGATTATCAAATTCCCATCCAGATATCTGTCGCAGATTGCGGCAAGCGATTTCGGCACATTGCGATATAGTCAATAGGAGGCTTACCAATGGGATCACCGAGAATGATTGACTCGCATAGGGTCGCATCTGGGCTCGTGCACGCTCAAACGATTGTATGGCACTCTTGTAGTCGCCACTCTCCATGTGCAAGTTTCCAAGGAGGAGATGCATATATGCCTAGTAGAAATGTCGGTAATGATATCTGTTGCGTCGTAACGCGCGCGGACGTGCCTGAACCACGTAGCATATCGAATTGAGGCCCACCGTAGCGATGAGGTCGTCTAGGCGGGATATCGCATCGTCGTGCTCTCCAGCCGTAAAGACGATAATAGCCTAGGCACACAATGATCCGAGGACAAGCAAGCTCAGGCGCACGGGGCACGTACCTTGATCAAAAGGAGAAAGTTGATGTGAGATGAATGCGCGTGTGCGAACGCGATATCGCACGCCCGATATGCCTTGTGCTTTTCCCCGGTGCCGACAAGTGCCACACTCTTTGCAATGTAGCCAATAGTGGACGGCTGAATTTTGATAGACTTGGCGCAAATTAGGTCAGCACGAACATACGTGAGAGCAGAGGAATAAACACCTGCGTGGCATCGGCGATGGCGGCGTCCCACTGCCGCAAACGTGCTCTGATGAGAGCTCGACTAGCAAGTGCATGGTGGCTTGGACTCGCGGATTTGTTGACTGCTGCGGTCAATAAAGTTTCTGCGTCTGCGAGTTGACCGTGCTTCCAGGAATTGAGCGCGGCATGGTCGATCTGAATGTGTGGGTCCTGGAACGTGGGTCCTAGACGAAACAAAGGGATCGAATCCTATGTGGAAAGACGGACAGAGCAAGAAAGTTGGTATGTACCACATTCCAATGGGACACAGTACTTACGCGCAACTGACTTTGAATGATGATTTTCCCACCCCGTCCGCCGATTGCAATAAACAGGTCGTCTGGAGAAAGTGCGATTGAGTGTATGTCTTGAGGGTGCTGGATAAGACCGAGTCGGGTGTGTGTCGCCACGTCCCAAAATGTGACGGTACGGTAGGCAGAGCATGCGATAAATGCCCCATGCTTCGGTAGGCCAATGCACGAGTACCCATCGATATCGAGAATTGGCCATTCTGAGACCGCTGAACCTGTGGATGCGTCGAATTGTTTGATTTTACCCTCAGATATGATAGTGAGGTGGTTGTTGAACCAGACTAGATCATTGTTGTACCACGAGGTGACCCCTACTTTGATGTCCACGAGCAAGCGGCCATCGTTGCTGTCATAAACTCGAACGGAATCTTTAGTGGCTGTCGCGATTCGATCGCCCTGCGGCGAGTATTTCGCTGCTTTCACCGAATACTCGTGGCGGAGTGTGTGTACTCGTTGGTGAGTTGCAATGTCCCAAACGATGGCTGTGTGGTTGAACGATGCAGAGACGAGACGAGACGAGTCGGGCGAGAAATCGACTCCCTGGATGTCGAAGTTATCCTCCTTGTGCCCAAAGACTTGTTCGTATGTGTTTGCATCCCACACAAGCAAATCGCCCACGAGTGTCCCCGCTGCGATCCATTTCCCGTCGTTGGACACTGCGAGACACCAGACATCCTTCGCTTCCATTGTTGCGATTGGTTTGCCGTCTTGCACGCGCCACACTCGAACCCCATCTCGACCACCGCTGAAGACGTACTTGCCATCCGCTGAGAATGTCACCGCATACAACCACAGACCGGTGTCAATTTCCATTGGCTCGCGGTGTTCTTGTCCAACAGTCAGCATCAGCGCAGCACCGACTTGTCATTACGTACCGGTCATTGTGGGCGACGTGGTGATTAGCGACACAGTGTAGAAGGGCAATGGAGAGAGTCGATGGACAAGGTGCGGCTTCTCCCCGTTGTCTTTTGCTTGATATAGACCTACCCCATCGCCTTGTGTTTCCGGCGCTTGTTCGTCCCAGTGGCAACGTGCAAGGGGCTTTCTGCGAGACTGACAGCTCACTCATTTGACCTGCACCACGCTTCATCACCTGCTCCCCGAAAGACCTCTTATCCTGCGCCGTGGTCCTCTCGTCGATCTCACGTACGCTTACGTCTAGGCGCGATAGCGATTATTCGGCTCAGACATGGTACACGATCGCATACATTCAGCATGGACGTCATGGTGTCCAGAATGAACTGCCGTGATCGGTTGCAGCCATCGTCACACCTGTTCGTTTTCTCCAGTCCACGTAGGCAAGATACCGGATATCCTAGCGAAGCAGACACATACTGGCATGTTCATGCGCACTGAGACCAATGTTTGAACACCGCTCTCTCGGCGCTCCCCCTTGCTTCATTTAACACAACATCGCCTTGTATTCAAGGTACCCAAGAACTTTGGCAAGGCAGGTTTGCCGTCGCTTCCCCTCTTTCCCGTCCACTATTCCGTTCTAATAGGGACATGTGCATTACAACGAGGGGCTCAAACAGGGGGATCGTCCGACGGTAAGACGTTCGGGTGAAATAACTCATTAGGCTGATGGATCGATGACCCGGCGTTTCACTTTCCTATTTAAGAGCCATCGGCAACGTTTTCCCCGGCACACTGGAGAGGCAGGCCACCGTCGTACCACCCTCACAATCTCTGAGGCGCCAAGGAATGGGCCCACCGATGTATGTTTCTTCTGCTGCCTGTACTACTTCTGCGCAGTTTCTGACAGGGGCCTGAGTCGAACTTGTACGATGCCATGCAACACAATCGCCACCAACCGGTGGGGTGAACTGTCGAGATGAACGGGTTGTACGCTGTACAGACTTCTTTGGCTCGAGCTTGGGGATCAGTGGCAAGTGGGAAGAGGATGGTATGATTCATTTACGGGGTAAATAAGATACATCAACGGCTGTACGGACGAAGTGCGGGAACGCGAACGAGGGGGGAAATGGGCGGCAACGCGAAGCGTTGTCCGGCTCCAGGAAGTCCTAGGGCTTTGGTGAGCTGCTGACCCTAACAGAAGTCGCCCGACGACGCATGCAGCGAGAGCCGCAAGCCCGCAGACTAGGAGGAGGATGGTGACCACGTACCAGTTATCTGACCGGCGGTAGAGTGAGCCGGAGGAAAGATTCATGGAGGAAAGGTTGTGCCTGCATGTAAGGTGCGAGGATTTGTGCGTGGCGGCGCAGGTAGACGAGGAAAGAGTCGCTGCTCCATCTACCTTTGACCTTGACAACTTCGAAAGGTAGGTTCCTGAGTAGGTATTCTAGAGTGGAGCCTATTCGTATTCCGTGACCTTGCAGTGGCATTTTGCCTGCCGCTTTCATTGCTTTGGCAAGAGTGGCAATAAATTTGGGTTTGGTAAGAGGATGGTGTGTTTTGCCGTGGCGGTAGGCAAAGAATGGGCCATCACGGGGAGGGGCGTTGATGGCGATGTGGTTCTCGAATGCTGCGAGGGGGTCTGACAGTCCGTCCTGTTTGGCCCAGTTGATGCTTTCGCTGCCGGGTGCTGACTTTGTCTGAGGTAGGTGGAGGTTGGTTATCCAGTTACCTTGGCGATCGCGCTCGGTAGTGACATCGGAAACCTTGATGTGGGAAAGGGGATCAAAAGAGTGGAGGTTCTTGATTGTGAGTTCGCCGGAGCGGGCCGTTGCGTAGAACGCTGTGGTGAGGCACGCGAAAGTGGCAGCGTGAAGGGGAATGGAGAGGTTTAAGTGGCGCCAGATGGATAGAATGGTGTCAATGGTGTAGGGCTCACGCTGAGGCCTCTTTGATTGAGCGGGAGCAAGTGAGGAGGCGGCCTTTAGGAGTGCATCTGTTTGGGACTCGACGAGGGCCCAGGGAAGGCCGTGAATTGTGTGCCAGGCCCTTACCCCACTGAGGTAGTTTGAGACTGTGCTACCGGAATATGAGCCGGCCAGGGTGGAGATGAAGGCCGAGATGATGGAAGAGCTGGCGGGAGCGTGGTCGGATTCGGGAACGCGTTTGGCATCACAGAAAATATGGAAGGCCAATAGGCCGGAGCCATAGGTTTCCTTCGTGCTGTCGGCCCATGCGTGTGATATCACACTGTAAATGCATTGAATGTCCTCGCGTGAGAGAACCGCTCTTGAGTCTGCGGTGGAGTGGGGGCGGGTTGGCATCCAGAGGATGAGTCGGTCTTTTGCCCTGCATGCGGGACGAAGGGGGGACAGGTGCAAGGCTGGGTTGGGTGCGGTGGGCAGTCCCTTGGGCTTCTTTGAAGGCTAGGTGTTCTGGACAGGATCGTTGGGACGCGCGTGTGGGGACTTGGGCAGAGGGATCGCAGATTTTTCACGTGCCGAGATGGCTGCCATGGAGTGAGAACAGGCTGGGTGTGATGTGTCTGTAGGCAGTAAAGTCCTTGAGGTAGGGGTGGAGCTCAGAGGGAATGGGGGTTTCTGGTAGGAGGAGATGTGCGGGGGGAAAAAGGCCGCGGGAGGGACGGTCAGCTGGGTTGTGGGCGCTGGGGATGTAGCGAGCATAGGTGGTGCATCCAGAGTCCTGTAAAACAGAGTGTATTCGTTTGAATACGCTGTTGGTTGGGCGGTTTCGGCTGCGCCCATTGGCCCATCCTTCAACCACACCGATGTTGTCCCCGAAAACCTTGAAATGTGTGCGGGGGGGACAGGCTCGTGTGATTGTGCGGATGAGGAGCTCAAATCCAACACTCTCAGCCCATCCAATGTCGCGACCACTGTCTTTCCAGCCAGGTCGGAGTTTCCATGCTCGCCATCTATCGCCGATGACAATTCCGATTCCAACGCCTGAGCTTGCATCAGAAAAGGCATGGAAGTCGAGGACAGGGTGTGGACCAGGAAGGGGTGTGGAGGGGAGGGGCAGGGTGCTGAGGGTGTCTTTCCACCACTTGATGTCGAGTGGTGTCTCATGTGGGGGTGTTCTGGGAAGGAAGGGGTTGGAGCTGAAGATTCCCAGCATCGCTTCCAGGTTGGTGAGATAAGCCCGACCGGGTGGGAAAATTATTGCTGCATGTAGTAGTTTGCCTGTGCAACTTTTCTACCTCATTGAGTGTGTGGGTACGTTTTGACTCCCAATCTGTGATGGCGTTGACATATTTGATCCGCTTGGACTCTGTGAGCAGTTACCGTCCGTTCAGACAGGTCCCACACAAGGCCAATGAAGATGGGTTTGGTGGTGAAGGGGATGTCTTTGGATAGTTCCCAGGGGATCCCAAGCTGCTCAGAGATGTGATTGATATCATCGAGATTGTAGCAGAACTGAGTATCAGAGGTGGGGCGAGGGGAGGAGCTGGCAAAGTCTCTGAGTGGGGCCCGCATGTCTTCGTCAAGTTCCTCAAACTCGTCATTTGGTAGCTTGGGTCCAGCTAGCCAAGAGCGTCCACCTCTGGTGACGTATCCACCAAAGTTAGCGATCTGCTCAGCTAGAATAGATCAAGATTGGTTGTGCTCGCTGAGGAACTCTCGCCGAATGCGGAAGAAGATGTGATCATCCACCCAGCGGGCAATTGGGCCGATCCCGATGCACCGCATTATGTCTGCTCCAGCTTCACCAACCTTGCCATATATGCCCCCAGAAGGGGCAAAGCCGAAACAGAATGATGTGTCGACAGCAAATGCATTATCAGCTAAACGAACGACAAGAGAGGGCCATTGTGAGGGGTGTGAAGGAATGGTTCTGTATGCCTCAGCAACATCGCGGACAGCAGCCTCGGAGCCTGGGGGGAGACGTGATATGAGTAGCGATGTGATATGAAAAGTGCTATATTGGGTTGGGAACAGGTCCGAGTCCGTGCGAGAATTAACAGACAAAATGCCATCTGGGGTGAGTTTATGGGGGAAGGAAAGATTCTGTACCAGACGGAATTTGCCTGGTTTGCCTGGTTTGGGAATTATGGAGAGGGGGGCCGTCTGGATTGGGCCAAGGAGTGCCTCAGCAGACCTCCGGTCAAAGGGACCAATGTAGCGTCCTTTCGAAAGCTCTTTATGTACGATTTCATCGAATATAACAGCATGTTCCTCAATGGAAGGGTTATTAGGTGGGATGAAGGAGCGGGTTGGGTTGGTGAGGCCAACAGCAAAGCCGAAGCGCAGGCCGTCAGGTATGGAGGGGTATTTATGTAGTAGGTTAAATAGACGGAGGTAGTGGTCCCATGCCTCAGGGATGTACGGGGTGAGGGCTTTACGGGTTCTGAGTCTTAGAGCATGCCTGGGCTCCGTGAGAGGCATCACCGCAACCGGAGCACTCATGGATGGCAGAGTGCTTGGCATGACAGCCAAGGGGTCGTTGCCAGTCAGTGCAGATGGCTTGACCCTGAGGGTTGATGAGGTGGCCCTCAGCGTTACGACTACATCGGGCAGGGGTCCCATCCCAAAAGGTCTCGCTGGAGCAGTTCCGCACATCATGTGGAGACCGGCTGAGACATTTCGGACACGCTGATTTGGAAGGCTTGCTCCGTGAGGGTTTATGGGGGGCCCGGTTGGGAGAGCGGGAACGGGAACGGGATGATTCACCCGGACGCCATGCACGAAAGGAACCAGGAGACCGTGCACTGGGGCGGCGATCTCTTCTGGGTGTGGGGGAGATGGAACGGGGATCGCGCTCACGTCTGTGGCTCAGGCACTCATCATGTGACTGGTAGGGGCGTGGCCCTCGACCTCGGCGGGAGGAGGGAGGGTCAGCTCTATCGAGAAAGTCCATTAGCTGTGGGTGGGGGACAGTGGCGGGACGTGGTCCGCGGCGCCATGTACCAGGTGGTGGGTGGACGCAGTGGTGGAAGTGATGGTAAAGGGTGAGCGGGGTTGGAGGTGAGAACGGGTGAGTTACACATGCTACAGTGGGAAAGGGGAGTACTTGCCTTGGATTTGACGCGATCATCGTCGTAGGCTTTCACCTCGTTCGTGATGGAACCGAGGAGGAGGTGGTTGATGACAGATATGTCATAGCCTCTTCCAGCTTTGATTTCGCGGTGCCAGTCAAGCCTCACGCGCGCAGCGTACGTGAGGATGGCTCTTTCTCCCAGCGGGAGCTGACGAGAGGGATGGGTTTCGAGAAACCAGAAAAATTTGGCTAGGGCGTCGAGGTTGTCAAGCGGCCACTCTGCTTTCTTGGCGTATTCAAGAAAGATGTTCTTGCCGCTCAGGAACTCGGAGAATGGGAGTTGATGGTCAGGGAGGGCTAGACGCGAGGCTCTTACAGAGGCGATCGAGCGAACTGTGAGGTGCTCATCAACTTTAGATAGCCCAAAGGTGTCGTCAGCCTGGGATTTGTTGGAATGCTTGGCTGCGTCAAGACGCCCCTCGAGGGTGAAGTACCAGAGCTCGACGAAGTCGAATGAGCTCAGCTTTTGCAGGGCGTACTGCGACGGGGGGTGCATGAGTACGTTTGCAACGGACGAGCCTGGAGTGAAGCTGTTCATCTTTGGTTTCTTCTTCTCTGCCTCCTTTAGCTCGCGGTCAGCTTCCTCTCTGGCCGCCCTATCCTCTTCCTCGGCAAGGAGACGGCGCTCCTGCTCCACTTCTTCGGCAGCTCTGGCTTCGTCTTCTGCACGGGCGTTCCAAGCTGCAATTCGGCGGTCCCTGTTTTCCTGCCATGCCGCAACTAGGCGCTCGATGGCCTGATGGTTATCCTCGTTATACCCTAAACGAAGGCCAGCTCGGACTGCTTCAAACTCCTCGCCAGCGTAGTCTGGCAGGTCTTCGAGTCTGGGGTCTGCCATGGTGGGTGCAGATCGAGCGAGGAAGAGGAGTGACTGAGTGATTGGCGGAGCGGAGAACGGGGAGGAGCGACGAAAACGAAGGGACAGAGCCCAGCTCTGAATGCGGTAGGCACGAGCGGGGCGTGTGGTGCGGAAGAAAGAAAGGATGCGCCACACGCCTCGCGCTCGGACAAAGACAATGCTCTGTGACTTCACACGTGCCTCGCTACGTAACAGAGGCGCACACTTTATTTTACCCATGTCCTGTCCAACGTTTACAGTCTAGTTTGATACCACACGTTTCTCCATCCTCGTGCACCGTTACATCTAGCCCACTTTTCCGCTGTCTGAACCCAACGTCCCAACGTCATAGCTCGCAGCTGTATTGAAGTCGGCCGTCGGACTCTTGATGCCAAGACAAGTATGGGCATGCGCGGTCGACGGCGTTGCATGTCTCGAGACAGGGCAACAGGGTCGAATAATCATAACGCACGTATGGATTCCATGACGGAGGAGGGCCACGACGTTAGCTAGTGCATTCTGGTCACCGCTAGTTATCTTATCTGAGATAGTGGCGTGGTCCGTGACTGGTGCGAATCACAAAATTCCATATTTTCAAGAATCGAACTTTCTAAAGTTGTATCGCGATCCGATGATCCACAACCACGTTAACTGTTCACATCGCTCACACACTCCCAGCCTCCCTTCAAGTTCTCTTTCCATAGCGTCACCTTGCCGTCGCCACAGCTCACAGCAAGGATATTACCCGCGAGGCTCCAGGAAAC
>JAHZSR010000223.1:0-27384 GCA_025782845.1 Boletus coccyginus | reverse complement strand
TGCAATCCAACCGATATTGCAGCTTGACGAGTCCTGGAAACGCTCCAATTTCTCTGTGACAGTCATGTGAAGTTGATCGTAATCGATGGTCAATGATATCTGAAAGGGGGTATTTGACGACTTTGATCCATGTAGTTACTGAATGGTACATTGGATTTTGAAGACTAGTGTACACAAAATGTGTCAATATACATGTACATGTGGAATATCGCGGGTATGACTTACCACATGTATCTGGATCATAGCACTCCAAATCTGCTGGCTTTGGTATGACCTTGCCCTTCTTGCCTACAGATTTTACAGGTGGCAGTACGTGTTTGGTAGGCACATGCTGTATGGTTGGCTTCCAGTATGAATGTTTCTGCAGTAGCTCGCGCTGACCTGCACCAAACTGTTTGGATGCGGATACATAGTTATTGTATATGTGATGCTAGACATTTGACCCGAGATTTGAGTTTTTTACTATATTCCCACGGTCCAAATGCTTAGCTAATTGAGGGACATATAGACCATAGTGTCTAGTATGTATCCCTATTTTTTCTTATTTGTTCATTCACAGGTTGGAGAAACAAAATGATTTCTCCCAACATACTTTTATTACTACCTACAACTACTTAGCAAACCATTTTCTTAATATCTCTTTTATCCTTGAGTACTTAGCCAAGTGTCAGAGAAGCAATTGGAGCATGTGACCTCAGTTGCGAATCACCTGACTCAGATCATGTGACCTTGCACAGCATGAGTCATAATGAGTCAATATGAGTCAAAGTGAGTCAGATGAGGACTAGCTAAAGCACTGCCCCTAGACTAGCAGAATGATCATGTGACCTGCACAGCATGAGTCATAATGAGTCATAATGAGTCGGCATGAGTCAGTATGAGTCATTGCCAAGCCAAAGGCTATTTTTAGCTCATTGCAAGTCATTTTCTGACAGGTTGAGTCAAAGTGAGTCAGTATGAGTCAGTATGAGTCATATCTTGGCACAGCCACCTCGGAACCGAAGGTAGCACAGCCACATGTAAACTACTATATAAGGAGCGCGATTCAGCCCCATTTGGACAGTTCCCTCTTTTAGGAAAAAGGTTCCTACTTGAGTAAATCTCAACCAACGAGTGCTCACAAGTGCACCCCTCTACAAACAAACAGTGAGGCTGTGTAGAGTAATTCCCACGCTATAAATAGAACTACTTAGACCCAAGTTAGGAGTATACTGTATCCCTTAGGATAGGGACAGTTAGAACACCTTTAGGGAGAAAACCCCAGAGCGGGCAACTAAAGGGAATAGATCCCAGCTAGTAGGGAGACCTAATAGTTCATTAGTACCCTGGGAAAGGGTCGAGTCGAGCACATTTAAGCTGATTGCCAACTCCTTAGTACATAATAGATTCAGTTTAGGAAAAGCTGTTCTGTGTGACTAAGTGACGTGTGTGAATCAGTAAGCGAAAGTGAAGCATATTTACGCTACCTACCCAATTGAGCATTCCTAATCGACTGGAGCTAATTGGCATCTTAGGGAAGTAACCCTAGTTACTACAGAGTACCCTTCTAGCAACCCAAGAAGTTGTCTAGACCATTCCCCCAATTATCCAGTGTACAATTTGTACACCACCCCAGCTGAAATCCAGACCCTCAACAGTTTGCTGAACCCCCAATCACCCTCAACCTCATTGACGATTGATGAACAAACCACGTGCCTGATAGTCAACCCCTTTCTATGAGATTGATACTTATTTCTAGTACCAACTCGACCAGGGAAGAGTACTCTCTTCACCTCGCTAAAGATTTACTACCCGTGGAGATAAGATTGGTTGTCTGGTAAGCGTTTTCTTAGCGTTTCTACTGATCTTATCTAGAAGAAGACAGCGCATGTCGTCATCTATTTCGCTGCTGATCTCTGGGCTCGATCGCTGAAACTCCTTGTCCATAGTCGCCGCTATTCCATCAAAGTCAAAGTCTTCACTCATTTTATCTTCTGCAGGCTGGCACTCTTCATCAAAGTCTATAGCATTGTCGCCATGGCCAGTGACAATGCTCAATATGTCCCCAGCGAGTTCCTCAAAGCCATGGTCCGGGAGAATGTCGCCATTGTCACTGGCAAGGCCAGGATCTGGCTTATCGAGCTCAGAAATCATGGTGAGATTGCCTGCCACTGGCATGACATGGGCTTTGATCCGAGTTGTGGTAGGATCTTCTGAAAGGACATGACGATGCCGTTTTACATTTGGGTTGACGTCTGTGGACTTAGAGACCTGCTGTTTGCCGAGGAGAGTGTTCTTTCTAGAGGTAGTGGTCGTTGGAGGGTATTTTTGTGTCCTAGAGTCGTCTGAAGGATGGGAAGGTGGAGCAAGACTGGTGCTGCGCGAACGGGTGTGACTTTCTTGAACAATGCACTCCTCGGGACATCCACTCTGAATACATTTGTTGCATGTGGTAGCATTGGGAGTGAAAATGCAACATATCTTCCATGTATGACAACTCAAGCATGCTCCGTTCTTTACTATGATAGAGTCAATAAAAAATGAATTTGCACAGGTAACAAAGCCATACCTTTCATAGCAGGAGCAGGAGGGACAAGGGAAGCATCAGAGGCCTGAGCGATAGACTTCTTGCGTTTCCTGGATGCCATAGGGAGTCAACAGCGGGGCGTTCGAGCTCGAGCCATGGGCACTGCAAGTGGTCAGAATTTATTGCTAGTGACTGCTTGCTATCTCGTGTTTTGTGAGGTTGTATGCAGCCTCAAGCATGGCCAGCTATCAAAGGAGTTGGATACCGATGCAGTAGTGAACGAAGTAGTGACATAAAGTTTTGTGTGTTACTCGTACAGTGCAACAAAGATTTTACAACAACAAGAGATCATATGTATTGGCAAGGTTGTAGCTAGCTAAAGGATACTATCATACATATCCACAATGTGCGAACCAACCATACAAGTCCTCAGGAGTAATCATATAGAGCGCATTGAGCAGTGTGATGTAGATTTCCTGTTCCGTCAACTGCGTCATCACCAGTCGTGCATACTCTCCATTACGATGGAGGTGTATTTCATAGCAGAGAACGCAAGTTTGATCAGATTTAGGTCGGGCAAATATGGTGGCAAAAACTCACATCACATCCCCCTACATGGGCTCAAGTAATAAGTATATCGAAAAACCAAATGAATTGAATAGATACCTTGATTCAATAAGTGCTTGAATATTGGGGTGCTTGTGGATCTGCAGGTTCATCATGATGATCGAATTGGGGGCAGGAAAAGGTTGCATGTTATCAAGAAGTTGCCTGATAAATTCTGTGAAGCTGTCCATATAGAACAAGCCTTCCACCACACTGCATCCTGTTGTAGGGAGAGTGTGGGAAGAACCGAATACCTTTACTACAGTCAGCATGATATAAAAAAGAGGACAATTTACTTACTGTCAACCACGTACAAAAAATGCTTTGCGCTGTACCTTGTTCCACTGATCAACCAGGCATGGCCACAATACGTTGTTCAGCGATCAATGGAGCTCTCATCAATGAAGACAAGTTGCTCTGCTGTATACACTCCTATGCAGGTGAGATATTCGAGACGCTTTTGTGCTGAGCACTCTACTGCAACATGTGTGATCTAAGAAGATGTAAGTATTACCACGAGGACCAGCAGTATAGTTTGAAAGCCTCAGCTCACCTTTTTCATAGTGAAACCATATCTGCAGTGTTCTCCACATAGTTGCATGTGAGACCTGAGTACCACAGGATGCTTGTAGCATCTCTTAAAGCTCGTCTAAGTAAAGATTGGGGGTTTTCTGCATGGTACCCAGAAGAAACTGCAATAATAGATGTGTTAGTTTTCGAGACATACAAATACATAGAAATGATACATGCCTCGACATCAACATCACTAAGGTGCCTCCTTCTGACTCTCTCCTTCTTGGCAACATCCCCTCCTGGGTTGGAGATGGTTCCATATTGATGAAAATGAGCGAGAATCCACTGGACAGCGCGAGTGGAAAGGTTTAGACAGATGTCTATTCGTTCATGATCAAGAAATTTTGCAAGCCTCACAATAGCTCACTGAATCTCGGGGGTGGTTTGCTGACCTCGTGGCATGGCTATGTTGCTGGTTTGATCGCTGGATCATGGCACAGAGAGAGAAACTTACCATGGCACCAAATCCCAAAATATAAAAACCTTGGATTTTTGACTTTGCTCAAGCTGGAATGTGTTGTCCTGGACTGTCTGAGTTGATTAGTGTTGTTGCTGTTGAATTCCGAGTGGGCATTGAGAAGATATGAGCGACCGAAGTGGGAGTGTGTTTTTGGACGTAAATTTCCCATGGCAACAACTTGCCTGAAATAGACAGTAATTTTGACAGCATTCAATGATGACTCTGATGACAATAATGATCTTTTTGGAGTGCAAATACATTCCAAATCCACCCTATCTACTGTTCATCATGAGCATGCCATTTCATTAAACAATGATCTGCTGCCTGCACCTTCACCCTGCCATGAACCTGTGGTGTCATAGCATTCTACTGCTGCAGGCCTGCATCATCCAGCACCTTGCATGTTTTTACAGCCTCCCACTTCCACAGTAACAACTGAAGAGTCATCAGACTCTGATGCAACAGGATCACATCTTATAGCAAATCTCAATCTTCAGGTTGCTGCAAAGCAGAACTTATCCCTGCTGGCCTTCTCCTCTTCCTTATTTACTGATCCTGAAGAAAAAGGTCACACATCAAGCTCAGTAACCTCAGCACATCCTGCCACTGCTAGCAGCTCCTCCTCATGAAAGTGTGGCTGTGAGATGGGAGCTGACAAGATGTCCAATGAAATCACGAATGTGTTACAAACACTTTACTAGCAGATCCAGGTTGCACAGGAGAAGAAGCAGGCCAAGAAATGTACTCAATATGAACTAAATTTGTGGTGTCTAAAAGAGAAGGTTCGTCAGCATGATAATCGACAGGAGCACAAGCTGCTCCTGCAATGGGAGTGACACAAACATGAAAAGATAATGAAGGATAAGGACCTTGCTACACTGCAGCTACAAATACAACTTGAGAATATCAAAAAATACAGGATGGCAATGGAGAAAGGTATTGTAGGTGGTGAGATACAAGACTCTATATGATTCTCATTGCTTCTGTATTCTGACTTACTACCTGTGCAGTGTATAGGAATGTGTTGATCATTGTATTGTAGCTATGTTCATGCATATATTCTTTCTGTTTATATGCTGATCATATATTTTGTTGATATCCTTGTCAATATGTAGTTCTTGTTCTGTGTCTGGTTTTCAAGATGGTGTAACAATTCAGCTTCAAGTTGTTCATGGAATCTTTGCTCATCAGATCCAATCCAATCTCCTTGCCCTTTTTGATCCTCATCCTTATCTTTATTCCCCTCCTCCTCTCCCCCTTCCTGTCCTTTTCTATTCTCATATCTGTCATACCTAGTTGCATACATATGTAGATGCAGATGAAGCTATCCCCAAGTCTTCTTCAATCTCAATAATCATATTGTGAAAAACCAAACATGTGGAAATCCAGAATTTGACATATTTCCATCACTGTTCAGATTGGATCTGGACTTGAATCTCATGTAGAGATTGAAATCGGCCTTTGATTGAACCATACATGTGCTCAGATCACACCCGAACCTATGTACAAATCTTGAACAAATTTGAGCTGATTCAAATTAACTACAAACCATTGATAGATGATAATTGAATCTTTTTTGATCCCTTGTCAAATTTGTACCTGAAGGCTTCTTGAAAGGGAAAATATACCAAGGATGGCAACCATAAGTAGTGTCAGCCCAGAGCCATTCATTAGGTTGGAGAAAATTTTCAGGTGTCTTGCCAATCTCAGCAAGCTGAATCCAGAGGAGTCATGTAGACTTCCAGGTACCCCAATGACATAATCCACAATATGCAGATTATGGGGATATATGATCAACTAAAAATTGTTGGAAAGTGACCATTAACCATTAGGCCACACACGAGCAAACCACGCTCGGCCTCCATGCTGACCTGAGACATGGCATTTGATATTTTGATACAGTATATAAAAGTCGACCTGTATCTGGGGGTGATAATTCGATCCTTGGTCCCGCACCCTCACAAGGTGCCCATCTTGTCTGATCTAAGGTCTACTCTCACACCCCTTATCTCCAATAGGTTATGAGCCCCACGCTCTGACCTATAGACAACAACTACCATGGATCTGCAATCACATGCTCCAGCATCGCAGCCTGCGCCATCCGCCACTCAGCCAGCACAGCCACTATTCTCTTTTGGTAATCCTCGCGGTATCACTTTACCGCCTATCAGTTCCTTTTTGAACGCAACTTCATTGCCTTCTACTACTGCTGCTTCTGACTTATCACTCCCATCGACTACTGCCGCCGTATCCACCACTACTGTATCTGCTCCCCTTGTATCCACTCCCACCACATGGAAGCGCTGCAGCACCTGCAAGCTCATGAACCACACCATCACCCAATGTCACTTCAAAGGGAAACCCATAGTAACATGCGACATCTGCAGGAAGATCGGTCATGAAGGAACGAAATGTTGGAAGAATCTGGCCAACAAAGGAAAAGGGCGGATTAACCAAAGTCATAATGAGAAAGGAAAAAAGAGCCAGGACAAAGGTAAAATGAAGACATGCGCTAATGTCGCAGAGGAATTGGGTAGCGATGGGAAACTCGAAAAGAGCTTCACCGCACATGTAACTATATCTGACAAGGGCGAAATGTCAAAGGCCTATGCAGCCAACTTTTCTGCTTACTCATGGATTCTCGATTCCGGCGCAACAACTCATATATGTGCGCAACATGAGGCATTCATCACCTATGAAACGATCCCTCATCGCATTATAAAAGGGCTTGGAGACAAGCCTCTCATCGCATGTGGGCAGGGAACTGTTCTATTATGAATGTGCATTGATGAGAATAAATATCTACAATTGAGCCTAACGAAGGTACTCTATGTACCCGAAGCTCGATAGAATCTGATTTCGGTCGGACGCATCAATCGTGCAGGAGGCCATGTCGAATATACTGGCGGCCAAATGATTCTACATGATGCAAACAATAATCAGCTCGCAGCGGCCACCCTAAAATCTGGGTTATATTACCTAGATGCTGAGCCAATCCCTGAATCTAATGAGGTGTATATCGCTGTGAAACTCAAGCATGCCTGGATATGGGAGGAATGGCATCGCTGATTAGGTCATATCAGCATTAGTGGGCTGCACAACTTACATGGAAAGAACCTTGTTGATGGTTTCTCGTTGCGTGATAGCCCGCAGGACTTCGAGTGCAAAGCCTGTATTAAAGCAAAAACATCGTGACTGCCATTGCCTCAAAAGAGTAAGCAATGCGAGCGAAAAGCAGGTGAACTCACCCATACGGATGTTTGGGGACTTGCGTGAGTAACATCTCCGCAGGGATATCACTACTATATATCGTGTATTGACGATGCGACTTGGAGCTGTAAAATCAGTTTCATGAAAACGAAAGATGAAACACCTACCAAGGTGAAACAATATCTGGCATATATCGAACGTCAGTATTCATTTTTGCCAAAAGCGATACGAGCTGACAACAGTCATGAGTACATTAACAAAGACTTGCGAAATTGGTGCCTCGATCGTGGGATTGAAATCCACATGACAGCACCTTACACACCAGAGCAAAATGGCGTTGCAGAGCGCTGGAATAAAACCATCATTGAGCTAGCGTGTTCAATGATATTTGCATGTGACTTACTGAATGACTTGTGGCCAGAGGCAATGCTGCACGCCACTTATATTCGGAACAGAGCCTTCACGAAAGCTGTACCTAACAAAATGCCGCACAAGAAATGGTTCGGTGTAAAACACTAGCCCCGTCTGTGCTGCAATAGCAAGAGGGATACTAGAAAGTAAGAAAGAAGGGTACGAATAGGTTTGTCCCAGGGACCCTAAAGAAGTTGGTGGGGGCGAAGGACCTGACTACACAATCCGGAAAGGAATCCGGAAAGATAGGGGCTAAACCCGGACGAATCCGATCCGGAAAAATGATGAGAAAAAGATCTGGAAAGTGAAATAGAGATAGAAGGAAGTAGGAATATACGTTCGATGTTGGAATCCAAAAATCTGGATTAGATTTGATGAGATGGTGATGAAGATAAGAGAGATCCGGTCAAGGACGAGGACCGGGTATGAGCGGAAAAGTGACGAGGTTTGCAAAGACACGGCTTTGCAGCAAGGAAATGGGTGATCAGTACACATGGGTGAAAGATGTATTATCCATTGCACTACAGGGGTTTTATAGTCAAGGGAACACCCGAGACTCTTCCTAATAAGGGAAATATCAATCGGTAACCAAGTACGTCAAAGCAAAAGAAAAAGAACATCATCCCTTCACGGGTAAACAGAAACCATGTGGAATACTATGAAAGGGTCTAGGCCTATGTCGAAGTGATACGAAAGCTCAATGAAACCAAAAGAAATCAATCCGAATGAAAAACAAAGATCCAGATAGATCTTGCACGTGCGGAAATCCGGAAATGGACAGATAATGTCAGGTTGCATCGGATTGGATCGGGTTGGACTAGGATTGGATCGGGTTGGACTAGGATTGGATCAGGTTGGACTAGGATTGGATCGGGTTGGACTAGGATTGGATCGGGTTGGACTAGGATTCATCGGAATATGATTAGGAGTGATGTGGAAGTCAGTGGAATGATGGGATACGACCACAAGGAACTTCAGTTCCTTACATCGGGAAGTGCCCCAACATCTCGTATATCCAAGAATTTGGATGTCCTGTTTGGATACTTAATCAGGAACTCAATCCATCCAAATTGGAACCTAAGGCGTGAAAATTTACCTTCGTCGGATATGAGGATGGCCCGAAAGCTATAAAATACTATGACAATCTGAAAAAGACAGTCAAACTCAGTCGAGAATACCGCTGGCCAAGTAACACTACACCTTCAACCGGACAACAGTTTGAGGGGGAGGATGAGGTAATTAACAAACCTTCATCCAGTGCATGCAACAAACGCGATACAGTGGAAACGAAATGAAAGCTAACTAATGAAGCTGAAATGAGAGCTAGTAAGCATCGAAAAGGTGAAACAAATGCACCCAAGATGCCTAGCCCGAGTCAGTGAGACGAAAGGATAGAACCTACATCTATAAATAATGATATACAATGTCAGATGGATGAGACGATGGGCATACCTTCATCCAACACACCCGATTGAACGTGATATGATGGGACAGTGACTGACAATGAAAATATGCGTCAGGCATCGATTTTGGGAGATCCGGATAAAGACGACATACCTGGTCTAACCCGAAATGATGAAGATAACGATGACGATAGAGACCCTGATCACGAACAATCTGCGTCGACAGCAGCTACAGCGGTCTATACTGTGTTCACTGAAATGAGCGTAAGTAATCAAGACCCTAAAATGCTCAAAGAAGCAATGTGCTCACCTGAGTGGCCCGAATGGGAAAAGGCCATCCAAACTGAGCTTGAAACACTGCGCCACATGGGTACTTGGGAGCTCATGGACCCTCCCAAAGATAGAAAACCTATCATGAATAAATGGGTCTTCGTCAGAAAATATGATAAAGATGGAATCTTACAAAAATATAAGGCCCGTTTAGTGGCCAGAGGGTTCAGCCAAATACCAGGCATGGACTACAATGAGATGTTCTCACCTGTGGTACACCTCAAGATGATTTGTGCAATATTGGTGCTTGCTGTAGCCAAGAATTGGGAAATCCAACAAATGGACGTAAAAGGGGCTTACCTAAATGGAAAGTTCAAAGAGGACATATTTATGGACCAACCCCACAGTTACGATGATGGCACGTCTCGGCTATGCCGATTAATAAAGATCCTGTACAGACTAAAACAGTCAGGCAGGAAATGGAACAAGGAGTTTGATAGTAAGCTCAAAGACATAAAATTTGAGCGTCTCTACACAGACCCTTGTGTCTACATACAGCACAATGGTGATTTCATCAAAATCATAATGGTATGAATTGACGATCTCCTACTATTCACAAATAGTAAAGAAAAGATGGTCCAATTAAAAGACGACCTTAAAGGGCTCTTTGATATGACCGACTTAGGCAAACCAAACAAGCTTGTGGGCCTTGAATTCACTCACGATCGAAAGCAGGGGACACTGACTATTTGGCAAACCCAATATATTGAAAGCATACTACAGAGATATGGTATGCAGGATGCCAACTCCATGTCAACCCCACTCGATCTGAAAGTCAAACTCGAGCCTCGAGAACCAAGCGCACAGCCACAATCCCAATTTGGGAACTATGCATCACTCACAGGATCTCTCATGTATGCTGTGATTGGAACTCACCCAGATATTGCGTACGCCGTGAATAAACTCTGTTCTTTCAATAATGACCCAGATATGACGCACTGGAATGCTGCCAAACGAGTCCTACATTACCTAAAAGGGACAAAGGACATGGGTATCAATAAGTTAGTGGGCAACAGGGTGTGAGAGACTCTGTGACGACACTTATCCGCTGCTTTTCCCGCGTACTGTATAACCATCGTTTACCAGTACAACCGTTGCTTACCAATACAATCCTTCCTGTTTTATCCAACCAAAACCATGTGGCACTTCAAACTCAGCTGTCATCCATGCATGCACGTGCGCGGTGCGCGATTATGTAATCAAGTCCTCGCCTGTTTTCCCGCTACTTCCTGCTGCAGTCAGCCTTGCTCGACATACCGCCTTCAAAAAAAATCAGAAAAATTGGGCTTTCAGTTGGAATTGAGTTTTCAGTCAATCAAGGTGAGTTCAGTTCTACTGAATGGATTATTTCAGACACCAAATTTATTCATCTGATAGTGATCTGATAACTGATCAAACTCTGCATCCTGGTGCTTAGGTATGTTTTCCTCTTTCTTTCCTCACATGTTCATACTTACATTTACAACAAGCAACTACCATTCCTGGTATTTCATATACTCATTTCATTGTTTTCATGTGCATGCATGACTGACAATACTATTTCTTTCTTTTAGGATTCTTTCTTTTTAGGATCCTTTTCACTTCCTGAGTGTTTGTTGGCTTTCACACACTCACGTCTTACGACTCTCGACGTTAACGAGCACTCAGGGCTAGGGTTAAAGCATTGCCCTTGTAGGGGTTTAAATTACCGTTGACTATGTCATCGCCTTGGGAATACAATCCAGATCTAAAGTGTAGTTTGGCATTGCACCGTGCCTCCTGGTCATATCCACCAGATTACCCCTGTGTTTTTACATCAGGGCATTAAAACGGGTATTTGCTGTGCCGTTGGCATTTCCATATTGCAGTGTAGGAACATTCTTGGGTTGTGACCTGTGTGGATTCGTGTGATTTATCCATAACGTCACGTGGTCGATACTTCACCTATGAAGTAGTGCTGGCTAGCTAGGAATGACGAGTAAAGTTCTGAAATCTCTGGTTCCTGTCCTGTGACTCTGCTGTCCAAGTACTCAGTATTTCTTTATTGTCCCCATGAGGCAGCAGTTTGGTGTTTTTTTTTTAGATTCCATGTGAGGCATATTTCATAGTATCATGTTTATGTTCTGTAATATAACTTCAAACATTAGGGCTTCTCCTCCAACCTCTCCTCAACGTGCATGGTCAACTTCTCGCCAGGCTGAACATGATCAAAGGATTCCTGGTTCTCCTCCATCCCGTCGTCATCCATCTTATCCTGCTCAAATGCCTCACAATATTGCTGATGCTTTAATGGTGTGTTCAAATTTTTACATGCTCACCATATATATGTATGATACTGATTAAAGGATTTAGCGTCATCCTCCTGTACCTGTGGACCAATATCCAGGCATACCATGTCATCAGATTGCACACCATGATCTTCAGAGGATGTATCGTTTACGCTCACCACCACCACCACCACCACCACCACCATCACCACCTCCTCCTATATTTCCTCCTCAATTCCATCCACCACCAGCTTTTCCTTAGTCCAACATACTGCCATCACATCCAATATTCCAACCTGCTCCTCTACCTCTGCCTTAACTTTTTCCTATGTCAGAGAATAGAGTGAATTATAATGATAGGTTGTTGGAAAGATTCAATACCACTCATCAAAATCATCGTAACAGAAGATCCAATCATCACTCTTCTGTTGCTCAATCTGCCAATGCTCAACCTGGTCCTGCTTATCCTCCTCCTGCAATGCCAAATATTCAGTCATATCAACATATCATTGACTTCCAACATGATGCAGCTCAAAAAAGACAACAGCAGGCTTTGTATCAACAGGCAGAGCAACAAAGATACTTGGAGCAGCAAAGACACTTGGAGCAGCAAAGACTATTATGGCAACAACAACAAGAGGTACTTTATCAACAACAGCAGGAACAGCTAAGACTATGGCAGGTGCAACAAGTACAGCTATATCAGGAGCAGCAGAGATTATGGGAGCAGCAACAGGAACAGCTATTTCAAGAGCAGCAGAGATTAAGGAAGCAGAAACAGCTACATCAGGAATAGCAGAGATTAAGGGAGCAGCAACAGCAGCAGGAGATAAAACACGAGAGACAATTACAACAGCAACTATTAGCACTACAATTCCAAGCTTTACTCTCAGAAGCTTTGGATGAGCATAGTCAACGTTCTGCAGAACAATATGAGCAAGATCAGCAGAGACAACAACAGTTTAATTCCAATTCCAATGCCAGCTCTCCTCTTTCATCCCCATTATCATCTTTGTCTTCATCTCCATCTCCATCTTCATCTTCATCTTCATCTCCATCTCCATCTCCATCTCCATCTCCAAGTCCACCACCCCCCAATCCTAATCCCAATTCATCTGACTCCAGCTCCAGTGACTTTGAAGATGCCAATGATGACCCCCAACCACTTTATCATATTCCCCCTGGTGGAAGACAATATACTGAGCCTGTGGAAATTCACTCTTTGGGACCTATGAATGTTCAATGTCCCAACTGTCATGCTTTGCATTTTATGTCAGAAAAGCTGTCTAACTCTGGTATTCGCAATCCTCGCTTTGGAATGTGTTGTCTTCACGGCCAGGTCCATCTTCCTGCCATTCAACAATTGCCACATGTCCTTTAGGATCTCTTTGATGACCCTCAGGATCATAGGGAGTTCAAAAAGAAGATTCGTCAGTACAATAATACCCTGGCTTTTACTTCTGTGGGTGCGAATGTAGACAATCAAGCTATTCAAGGTTCTGGGCCCACATCATTTCATATCCATGGCACACTCCATCATCTCATGGGAGCTCTCATACCACCAGATGGTCTTCAGCCTTCTTTTGCTCAACTGTATATCTATGATCCAGAGGAAGCAACCAACAGACGTGTCCAACACAATCCTCAATTGGATGCTGGTATTTTGCTTGATCTACATACTACTCTCAGAGATCTTCACCCTTATGCCCCTCTCTATAAACAAGCCTATGAAATCATGAGGGTTAGTCTATGTATTTTTTCTGAAATCATACAAGCTAATTGTTTGAATCATATAGGTCAAACCTCCAGAGGAGCATACCAATATACGCATGAGACTTCATCTACAACAGGAAAATGATGCCAGAAGATATAACCTGCCTATTGTGGATGAGATAGCTGCAATTGTTCCTGGTGATGGTGAACAGAATACAAGAGTGGATCGTGATATCATTCTTCATCTTCAAGGTGGTGGTTTACGTCGCATTAGCAATCTTCATCCATCCTATCTCCCTCTCCACTATGTCCTCTTCTTTCCACATGGTGAGGAAGGCTGGCACCTTGATATTCCACTTCAAGATGTTCGTCATGGTCGTCCTCATCGCTCCAAGAAGGTTACTCAGTTGCTTTGGTATGCCTATAGACTGCATGTTCATCCACCAGACATAGAGCCACCCAATCTTTTCAAGGGTGGCAGACTCTTTCAACAATTGATCTGTGATGGTTGGGCCTCCATTGAGCAGTGTAACCTCACTTGGACTGCCAACAACCAAACAAAACTTAGAGCTGATCTCTATCAGGGATTGCAAGATTGTTTGGCTCAGGATGGTATTCAAAACATGGCTCAAGTTGGACGTGTACTTTTGCCCTCCACTCATAAGGGTGGTCCTTGCTACAGTGAGGTGCAAAACCGTTGCAATGTCTAACCCCAAACCGGGGCGCGAAGCGCCCCGCAATCACTTGTGGGAATTTCACTTTGCTTTGGTGGGAACAAATAAAGTACAAACCCTTAGCTACAACTTTGTCCCCAGGGTCATGTGATTTCGCTTACATACTGCAAAGATACATCCATTTCAAAACATCAATACTATTGCAACAGTTTTGCACCCTTTGCTCATTACATTGAAATCAAGTGTTATTTGGTTATGTTTGGTCATACAAACAAACATACACATATTAGAAGCATGTCTGAGTTTAAAATAGTTCACACGCATCTTTGTTTCCAACCACAACCATCATGAGAACCATCTCTTCTACTCAAAAACAAACCATCCTCTCTATGCTTGATGCTGGCCAATCTGCTCACTCTATTGCATCCACTACTGGTCTTAATGTGTCTACCATATCCAGATTACGCTCCAAAGAGCGTTCTGAGCTTCAAAAAGTTACTGGAGGTCGTCCATCCAAGCTTTCCTCTGCCAATATCCGGCATGCCGTTCGTCTTATCTCCTCTGGAAAGGCAGAGAATGCTGTTCAGGTGACCAAGGCACTCACCAATATAGTCAACCAGCCTCTCTCTACCTCCACAGTGCGCAGACAGTTGAGGAAGACAGGTATGAAAGCTGTGGTCAAGTCCAAACGGCCTCTCCTTTCAGCCAAGCATCGTAGGGCTCGTCGAGACTTTGCTTATGCTCATAAAGATTGGACTCTGGAGGACTGGAAGAAGGTAGTATGGTCTGATGAGACCAAAATCAATCACCTAGGGTCAGATGGGCGCAAGTGGGTGTGGAAAAAGGCAGGGGAAGGGCTAAGTGATAGGCTGGTGGAAGGTACAGTGAAGTTTGGAGGAGGTTCTTTGATGATGTGGGGCTGTATGACTTGGCAGGGAGTTGGCTATGCTACCAAGATTGATGGTAGGATGGATGGGGACCTTTACCTTCAGATTTTGAAGGATGAACTGCTCAATTCTTTGCAGTTTTATGGTCTTGATCCTCCTGACATCATCTTTCAGCAGGACAATGACCCCAAACATACTTGCAAAAAGGTGAAGGATTGGCTTCAGGAGCAGGATTTTCATACTATGGTATGGCCTGCACAGTCTCCTGACCTCAATCCCATTGAGCACCTCTGGGGTTATCTCAAAAGAAGACTAGCAGATCATGATTCCTCTCCTAAGGGAATTCATGAATTGTGGGAGAGAGTTCAGGTTGATTGGGAGGGGATAGCAGTTGAAGAGTGTCAGAAGTTGATAGAGAGCATGCCTAGAAGGATTGAAGCAGTTATCAAGGCAAAGGGAGGCTATACCAAGTACTAATATACCCTGGAAAGCAAAAGGTGCAAAACTGTTGCAATGGTATTGGTGTTTTGAAATGGATGTATCTTTGCAGTATGTAAGCGAAATCACATGACCCTGGGGACAAAGTTGTAGCTAAGGGTTTGTACTTTATTTGTTTCCACCAAAGCAAAGTGAAATTCCCACAAGTGATTGCGGGGCGCTTTGCGCCCCAGTTTGAGGTTAGACATTGCAACGGTTTTGCACCTCACTGTATATGCAGCAGCTCTTTCAGGACTCTTTGGCTATCTGTCGTAAATATAGAAAATTTGACCTGTTTCTTACCATGACTGCCAATGGAAGCTGGCCAGAGATCACTTAGAATTTACTTCCAGGTTTGTTTTCTCACTTATTGTGTCTGATTACAATTTGACCACTATATATAACAATAGGTCAAAGTACTGTGGATAGGCCTGATTTGGTTACAAGAGTCTTTCATTCCAAACAACAAGCCTTGCTCAAGATCATTTGTGATGGCTACTTTGGTCAGGTGGCTGGCTTTGTTTATACCATTGAATATCAAAAGCGTGGTCTACCTCACATGCATCTCTTGATCTTTTTGGAGAAGCCAGACAAGATTCGTGTTGTGGAACAAGTTGATGCCATCATCTCTGCTCAAATTCCAGATCCTCAAATTCATCCCCAACTTCATGTTGTCATCACCAGATCTATGCTCCATGGTGCTTGCTCTCCTCAGAGATGTATTGAAAACAATGTCTGTAAAAAGTGCTTTCCCAAGTCATTCTTTTCTAACACCATCATCAAAGAGGATGGCTATCCTGACTATGCTTGCCCTAACAATGGTAGGACCATTCAAAAGAGGGAGGATACCTTTGACAACAGACATGTGGTTCCTCATCCAAGGGAGCTGGTGGTTAAGTTTGACTGTCACATCAATTTGGAAATCTGTGGTTCTATCAAGGCTGTTAAATATATCCACAAGTACATCTACAAGGGTCCAGATCGTGCCACTATTCAAACAGAAGGTCATGATGAGATTCGTTCCTATCTTGATGCCAGATATATCTCTTCTACTCAAGCTTGTCACAACATCTTTGAATTCTCCATGCACATGGAATGGCCAGCTGTCTATCGTCTTTCTGTTCATCTTCCAGGTCATCAAAATGTTGTCTTTCATACTGAAGCTGCTTTAGAGGAGGTTGTCAACAATCCCAAGGATACTCAACTGCTTGAATGGTTCAAGGCAAACCAGGATCCTGATCTCATTGCTGCTGGAGCACATGATTATCTCTATGAAGACTTTCCTAAAAGATTTGTTTGGTATAAGGGTCAGGCTGTTTGAAAAATTTGTCAGAGATACAAGGCCATTGGACACATGTATTCCATTCCTGCCACTACTGGAGAGGCTTTCTATTTGCGCCTTTTGCTCACTGTGGTCAAGGGTAAGATCATTTATCATATATAGATGGATTGATATTGATTACTTCTTCTCATAGCTGCTACTTCTTTTGAAGATCTTCATACTGTTGATGGTAATCTTTATGAATCTTTCAAAGAGGCTTGTCATGCACGTGGTCTCTTACAGGATGACAGAGAATGGTTGTTGTGTCTTCAAGAGGCTGCTCATTTCAGCATGGGCTATCAACTGTGCAGTTTATTGGTCATCATCCTGGTCCATTGCTCTTCTGTAGACCCTGATCACTTATGGGAGACATCCAAGCAAAATCTCTGTGATGATTTACAACATTATCTCATTCACACTCTTAACATTCCTGAGCCTACCCAAAATCAAGTCTTTGATTATGGCTTGCATCTCATAGCCAAGCATCTCAGGAAACATGGCAAGTGCTTGGAGGACTATCCATCTATGCCCAGACCACAGCACATTTGGGAGGAACATCAGGAGAACCAACTTATTAATGAGCAAAGAGCATATGACAGACAGAATCAGCAAGCTTTTGTGGACACTGGTCTTTCTACCTTGAATCCTCAACAAAGAGCTCTCTATGATGTAGTCATGCATAGTGTCATCAACTCCATTGGTTCTATGTTATTCATTCATAGTGGTGGTGATTGTGGCAAGACTTATTTGGCCAAGCTCATTGCTGCTGCTGTTCGTGCAAGAGGTCAAATTGTTCTTTGTGTTGCATCTACTGGCTTGGCTTCTCTTCTACTTCCTGGTGGTTGTACTGCCCATTCACGCTTCAAGATTCCCATTCCCTGCCATGAACAAAGCACTTGCAACATCAAAAAGGATGATCTCAATCACCAGCTTCTTCAACAAACCTCTCTCATTATCTGGGATGAAGTGGGTGCTCAGCATCATCATGTGGTTGAATCTGTGGATCGTACTCTTCGGGATCTTCTCAACAGAAATGTGCCATTTGGAGGCATCACTGTCTTATTTAGTGGGGACTTCAGACAAATTCTTCCTGTCATTCAGCATGGCTCAAGAGAACAAATTGTTCCTGCTGCTCTCACCCAATCTAATCTCTGGCCCAACATAACTGTTCACTATCTTCTTCAAAACATACATCTTGGTCATGATCCTGAATGTGATCAATGGGCACAACAGCTTCTTCACATTGGCATCACTTCTGGAGATCTTATCCTACCTGACCACATGCGCTGTGATGATGACTTGAAATCTCTCATTGATGCCATCTACTCTCAGCTTCTTGCCAGAAATCAAGTTCTTTCTGATCAGTACTTTTTGGATTGTGCTATCCTTGCCCCTAGAAATACCCAGATTCATGAGATTAACTCTACCATTCTTGACTCTGTGACACCTGATCAGAAGATGACCTACCTGAGTGCTGACTCTGTCACTGATCCAGAATATGACTATATCCAGCCAGAAGTCCTTCATACCTTCAATCCTTCTGGTTTTCCCCTTCACAAACTGGAGCTCAAAAATGGTGTTCCACTTATGTTGTTGCGCAATCTGGATCCCATCCATGATCTCTACAATGGCACTCGCTTAAGGCTTATCAGATCTACTCCACGCATCTTGGAGTATCGTATCTTAGATGGCAATCCCAATGAAAATGTAGTCTTTATCCCTCGCATGGCTTTGGATAGTGGTTTGGAGGACTCCCCTGTTCCATTTTGTCGCTTGCAATTTTCTGTTCATCTGGCCTATTCAATGACAATCAACAAATCTCAAGGTCAATCCTTTAATCATGTTGGTCTCAACTTGAGTTCTCCTGTTTTCTCTCATGGTCAACTTTATGTGGCCCTTTCACGTTGTACTCATCCCAGAAACATCAAAATTCTCTTTCCTTCCAATCCAAACAATAATCAATCTACCAAAGTTACAAATGTAGTTTGGAATGAAGTATTTAGGAACTTGCAAATATGATGTATGCCATATATTTGTACTATACTTTTGTAATCATGATATACTTATTCAATCTCAAAACAAAACTTAACCTTGTGAGGCAACGACTCAGGTAAAACACCTAGTCACCTATACAAAGAATAGCGTTGCTGGCGAATTTTATGGCTATGCCGATGCGAGTTTTGCAAGCAATCACGATCTGACATCGACGAGTGGCAATGTATTTATCCTGAATGGCGGCGCAATCACGTGGAGTTCCAAAAAAGAGCTATCGCACGCACTCTCCACTGCTGAGGCTGAATTCAACTCGATGGCGCATGCCGAACGCGATATAATTTGGCTACGCAATCTGTACAAGGAAATCGGTTATGAGCCGAAAAAGGCTACGATCCTGTACAGCAATAATCAGTCAGCCATCGCCATTGTGTCGAACGCGCAATTCCACAAACGAGCTAAATATTTTGACCTAAGCAACCTCCACATGCGGAAGTCAGTAGTACAACTCGGCTGGATCACTCTTGTATATTGTCCTATGACAGAGATGACTGCCAATATTCTGACCAAAGCCCTTCCTCGTCCACAACACATCCTGCATACTGCCGGACTTGGCCTCCACTGAGTTTGAGGGGGAGTGTTGGAAAGCGACCATTAACCATTAGGCCACACACGAGCAAACCACGCTCGGCCTCCATGCTGACCTGAGACATGGCATTTGATATTTTGATACAGTGTATAAAAGTCGACCTGTATCTGGGGGCGATAATTCGATCCTTGGTCCCGCGTCCTCACAAGGCGCCCATCTTGTCTGATCTAAGGTCTACTCTCGTGCCCCTTATCTCCAATAAAAATAATATCAAATTATTGAATGAGATCTGTTTTGAAAAATACCTGATTGGATAGAGAATAGTTTGATTAGTTTGATTTGCGATCATAAAACCCTTCTCCATTCCAGCCAAGCTTTTGATGGAGATTGAAAGGAGTTCCATCCACAGTCAAAAATCCCCTTCTCCACATAGAACATGTCTTCTCCTCAACATATGCCTGTGCCTTTCTTGTATCCTCTTGATCTCTTGGATTAGCAAGATCAAAATAAATAAAATCACCATGGAGAGTCAGAATAGCTGTCATAACTCATTTGTAGCAGTTATGAACAGTGCCAACAGAAACTCCAGCCCAATCTGCCATGTCCTGTGAAGTTGCAGCATTTCCATAGTGGCCTGCAGCATTAAGGAAAATATTTGTCAATACAGCCATTGTGGACCATGAGTCAGTTGTTGGTCTTTCACCACAATGATCCGAGTACAGTATTACATTAGTGTTTTACCATTCATCAGTTTAGTGTCTCAGAGTCAGTCATACCAAGATTTTTGGTTTATCTACCAGACGACGGATGTGTCAGTTAAGTCTATTACATGAGTCTCTCAGTATTAGTCACCACTGGACTACACGTCGGAACACAAAAATCAAATAGTGTACACTTGCCGGAATCCAAAAATTTTTAACGCAACCCATATTATAAACACATTCATACCGTATGCATGCAATAAAATAAGAATTTGTTCAATGGAGACGCCAAGCGTGACATCCGGCAGAGATATCTCACCTATTACGGGAAGGATACTTAGCATATAGCACACTGGTATGGAGTTGGTGTGCCTGCATTAATTGCCAGGGACCATGTGTACATGTTTGTTACAATTATATGACAGATAATTTGGATAATTGACACCAAAAATTATAGAGTACACATTGCCTGAATGTACAATGTATATACCAGACACTTGGATACTTCGAGTGGCGAGCGCAAGTCGGGCACGGGTCATGGCGTACGAAAACTCACACGGTTTTCAAGACTTGGTGCTCGCCTCTCCTTTGTTTCGCTCACCTCTCCTTGCCTCTTGCCTTGCCTCAACGTGTCGCTCACACGGGCTCGGCTTTGCTTCACCCTCACCCAAGGCTCGTCACTGATCACCCTGCCCTCCCCTCGTCCTCAAATTCATTCTCCTGCCCTCATCTCGCGCCGCAACCCATGAGCATGAGCATGCATGCTCACTCGCGCACCATTGCCTCCACTTGCCGTGCCCTGCCGCGCACCGTGCGTGCGCACACACTCTGCTCCTGCCAGTTGCCGATAATGCCCACGACGTTGCAAGAAGTCGCCATGGTGGGGAGAATGGAAAAGGAGCGCGAGAGAGAGGAACTCAACGAAAAAGAGGTACGATCGATCGGATGACGCAGCCACATCGACGCACTCCATTTGCTGTGCCCGGCATCTCCACCGCACCTGCGACATGTGCTCAAGCACACGCTCCGCTCCCGCCAGTCACGGGTAGAAATAACATAGCATACATGTTGTAATCTAAAAACATTGTATGATCCGAGTCTATGTGTGATGTATATCTACAAAATACTGGATCCATGGGTAACAGAAGATGTAGCCCGTATAGTACGACGCACATGCGCTGACAGGTTCCACTGTATGTACATGGTATAGTAGCTGTATGTACATTGTATAATAGCTGTATACACACTATAGAAAGAGGGTCCAATCAACTCATGAGATTATTTTAAATTATGTCCTGCAATAATGCCGGAATCCAAGACATGTACATAATCTACATATTGGCTCCATAATCGCCAAAAAAAATGTTGGTTGTACAATTTTTACAAACCGACGTGTAGTCAGTCAGAGCTGATGAATTAGCCACACCACAACTGTCTGGTTAGTGTGTCACACTACTGATGTGCATTTAAATTTTATCCTCATCGTGTCAAACTCCACACCTAGGTATTTAGTGTTTCACACCACAACTATTTCCGGGTCATTGAATTCTGAGAATTGAGATCAGTGGCGTGTGTGTTTGCAAGCTGTCCTGGCATCAGCCTCGTGCCTCGGCCAATGCCAGGGACAGCTTGCAAGCACACACGCCACTGATCTCAATTCTCAGAATTCAATGACCCGGAAATAGTTGTGGTGTGAAACACTAAATACCTAGGTGTGGAGTTTGACACGATGAGGATAACAAAGCTGAATAAGGGGACATATCTGAGGTAGATGAATATGCGCAGAATAAATATGGAACGAAACGTATGCAAGTATATATATGTGGTATGTTGGAAGGATCGTTGTGCCATAACATCTATTGTGACGTGTAAAAGACCAATAACTATACGCAATCATGCGGATGTGGTATTTTGCGTGAATTCCACGATCTTCCTAGAGAAAAGAGAGTTTCTGGTAACGATCCATGAGGGTGAATCAACAGATGCCTAATACAGAGACATTGAAAGAGTTGTGATATGGAACTCCTCGGGCGACGGTATTGTCAAGGTGTACGAGTACATGACAGTACCATTGGTTGATGATTATACTTCAAAAGGTAAGATATTTACTTATCTCGCACATAATTCGAATGTATAAGTACAGTGAATGGGGCTGTGCCATGACAAGGGTGGACTCTTTCAACTGCAAGCACTTGAGGAGTAGCTTCGTGCACAGAGGATCAGGGAGCGAATGGGTTGTAGTGTAAGCATTTTGTGGATGTGTGACAAGAGGATCAAGTCACCAACAAAATGAACCATGATGCGGATGTCCTCTCGGGTGGTGTTATTTCAGGACAGAGTGGCTTACTTGAGGTCGAGATACGTGCAGAGGTTGCTGTGGCCTGCGAAGCAAATTTCCGAGGACCTGCGATACAGATTCATGGAGGAACATTCAAGTCTGTGACAGAGTGGTTAGGCAATGTTTAATGCAAGTACACTGAGCTTGAAAATTGATCCAATGAGACTTCTGCACAATAGGGAGTACTCTGGGTTGCATTAGGTGGGAAACACTACAGAAACTCTGAATTTTAGCACTGAAATTCGAATATTAGACAGATGAGGAGAGTAAGAATGGCTACTGCATATCACGCAAATCCACAGGTGTGCTCTTTTGCGTGACATGAAAAGTATGTTACCAATCATAATAGAATTGTCGGTAGCATAGAGGTGAAAAATCCATTTCCGCAAATGTGCCTCTGCCATGTTTTGCGCAAATTAGGTCACATGGACAATCAGGGTGTGTGATTGGATGTCCATGAGATCTCGGGGAAGAACCACCGCACGGATGCATGATTTCGCACATCATATCTTGTGTGCTGGTTCACTCTGCATTGTAAGGGCACATATATCACCATGTATCGAATATGCTGATATCCACAGTGTGCCTCTGACATGTCACGTTGACAAGCATGTGGAAGTGAGTACATCCTATCCAACTCTGGCGAATGGAACAGATGTTGATTTGGAGGGCGTCTGATGGATACATGGGTCCATCATACAGCACACGTGACTGATTGATCTGTCTTCCAAAGTACCCATTAGTTCACAAAGAACCACCATGATATCATAAAGTGATTAGGGGTAGAGATGCTGGGTGGAGGCGAATATCGCATTTGATATACATTCGGTGTTTGAAAAGAATATTTTCACGTCTTCGTACCCAGCAATGACACGCACATAACCAACATTCGAGGAGGGTTAAGAATACATGGCTATTGATATAAATATTAATAGCCGTCTGTCTGATATTCCATGAGGACAACCCACAATCTGCGCAAATAGACAGGTGTGATTTTTTGCGTGAATTAATTACACATATCATATAAGTAGAGAAGGGTCTGCATATACCGAGATGTTGTCCATGACAATTCACCACATAGAATGGCATATGAATGGTGAATGAATGGACAAAAATAGGCCCATTCTACTGCTGCCAAAAATCCAATGAAAATGCCTCTTCTGTGTATGTCATAGATGACGAGATTTCACACAATATCTTATGTTTGGCAGATTTTTACTCAAATTCCTGGGTGAAGTGGGTTTCCACTGAGAATATATTCGGTTATCCTCAAAATGTGGTCATTCAGGAATGGTATAAAATGGGATTTGTGATCAAGTATTATTTTCAAGTCCCATCACGACAAGTAAGTAATTAGCATATTGTTAAGCGAGATGAGCATATAAAAATGAGACGAATAGAGAGTCTGGGGAGTGCCATCAATGTCTGTGGTGTCCACAAATTCAATTTGCGCAATCATACCCATGTGCTATTTTGCGGGATTTTCATATTGTATGAGTTCATGAAAATATCATTCAGTCATGGTCTTGTTCAAATGTAAGTTTCAGAATCAAATTCTGGGATTCACTCTTGTTCTTGCATTGTCGAGAGAAGAACTGGAATCTGTCAGCTGTCAGCATCCAAAATAGGACTTCTCAGACCAGGTTTTGCATATAGCCCTATTCTCAATGATGATATCAGGAGTTATTCATTTAGCCCAGTATCCACAGTCGATGACTGCTCACAAGAGGATAAAATAATTTATCACAAAGTACACTCTGATGAAGATGTCCCCTTGAGTACGTTCCTGGCTGACCTTCCAATCCATAATTCCCCATATGTAATATCATAAATATGTGAATCCAGTAATATATTCTGCGTCTCTCCATAAACCTAAAAAATAAGATTGTCATAACAATGACATCAAATTATCAATGTATCTATTTCAAATCACATAAATTGAACCCATAGTCTGTGTCGTGGAACTGTTCAAGCTTTTGTGGAATTCCCACTCATAATGATGCAGCACACATCCAAACTGACCATCCAATTTCCGCAAATGTACATACCTGCACATTTGCGGGAATTACTGCAGATCTTCGTGTATGATGTATGTCCGTTATATTGCATCCACGCAAAATGGCACATATGCATGCTTGCGTATTGTAGATCCATGTTTGTGTTACTCGTGTCCTCAGTGAAACAAGCAACATATTCAGTATATATGGTTCCAAGTATAAGTGTTCTATTTGGCTCTGATAGTCGTGTCAATGGTTTCTATAAAATCTTTTCAAAATCACCCACAATATAATACATGGTTGTTTGCATGGTTTTTAATGCATATATGGTATTACATTCTTCTTTTATCTTTGTTTGCTTTCCTTCATTATTCACAACCCTTTATCTTTCGTCCATCAAAATACAGATCCTTTGGATTATTTTTTCTCCCAAAAATGGAAGGTCACTCAGCACTGAACATGATTTCCACAATGTTTACGTTCTATAAGACATAGGGTCCAAGTCAATTCTGAAAACACAACCACTCTCCCCAGGAAATATGAATGCCCATCTCCTATTATCTCAATGCTCTCCACAGTCTTGTAACAATTCTTATCTTCCTCCTTGATCTCACTTTCACTCGCACATGAGGCCATCCTACCAAGCAGCTTCTAGTGATATTAGCTATATGGGAATCCCCTCATCATCTTACCTTACTCTGCTGCTACCACTGAGGCTGTTCTTAAATACATGTCTGCTTTATACAGATACAGATATATGCTATGCTCTTAGACCATATTATGTGCACATACCATTCATCCATCCATATGGACAAAATATGCACATACATACAGGTAGTCACACATCGATATACTACTCCTTAGGTCACATGACAACGCGCAAATCGTCACCCCTGCTTCTTTGCGTGTACTTTCTTGCTGCCTTTACTCTACCAAATTACAAATTTACTCGTTCCTGCTACCACTTTGGTGGAAGAACCTCTCCGTAACCAGAATCCATTTACAAAAAGCAGGTTAAATACACACATATATATAGTGTTACTACATTAATATTCACTCTCCAAGTACTTACTCTACATGCGCATTTCCGCTTATGTCCATATTGCGCGATGTTCAACTAATATTAATCAATCAATTAAATTAAATTAAATTAAATTGTACAGAATGGTTCGACATCTTGTATGTAAAATACTTGATATACTTGATTTTCTATCCCTAAGCTGTCTCTAGCCTGAATGACCTGACAAAAAGGCCTATATAATATTAACATGACTGTCACATAGCCTAACCTAGGGTTACAAACAGAGAATACGATCAAACGGATCGGTGCCTGTGCCTCGTGCCTGGTGCCTTAATTTGCCTAAATGGGGATAATCGGATACTCCCACGGTAATCTCCGCTTGACGTGTGAATTCTCTCACGCTTGACAGCTCGGGTAACAAGATAACCGAAATTAAAGAAGCCTTCTTTAATATATCAGAGAAAGAAGCGCGGGTAACTATGCCGGCGTGTGAACTCTCTCACGTTTTGACAGATCGGATCAAGGGCCGAAGAGCAACCGTCGCTACGTGTTTTACCCGTTTATTGTTTTACTAATCTAGAAGTGTTTTCCCACTCACCAAGAAAAAGGTATATATACCGGTGAGTGGATGGCGTCGTTCTTATGACCAAATATAGATCTGATGAGTCACTCGTGTGACGAAACAGAGTGTGTAGGTCCCGGCAGACCTCACTGTTATCTGTTCTGGTCTCATCATTGGACTGAAACGCCACGTAACTAACCCAGATTTTTTGGAAGATTGGGATTTCCTGCCAAAAACTATCTCAGGATTCAGCAAATGGGTTGGCACATCTCTTTGGATGTCTCTCACCTGTTTGTATTTTGCTATTGCAGATGGGTTGGACTTGGGATTTATCAGCAATGGTGGAGTCAGAAAAAAAAAGTATAAGCAATCAAACTCACCTTTTCTGGGATTGGTGGTTTAGATCTTTCCCTTTCAAGGGTCTTTGGAAGTCGAGGTCTTTGAGCCAGAAAGGCCTTATATTTGGGAATCTGAGTATTAGAGTTGGAGGGGTTGCCTGATGAGGGATTCATGATGACAGCAATGAAAAGTAATGAAAATGAAAAGAGGTCCAGTGAAGGTATGCAGTGGAGTTTGACCCAAGTTTCCAGAATGAATACATCGGAAAGGAGTTTCCGGAAGTAGATTAGAAATGCCGAATGATATAATAGTTGCCTGATTTGGAAATTGGTGGGTCCATGCTTACCATACTGAGTAACCCTAACCTTATGATGTGGGTCCACTATTACTGTATTGAGTAATCCTAACCCTAGATCACTTACTATATTAGGTAATTCTAAAACACCGTTTGGAACAACTTGTTTTGCTCATATCTCAAGAACCATCCCACCAATTTCAATGAATGTTACATGGTTAGAATCCCCTCGAAAAGAGGATTATGGTCATATACATTTCATGTAATAATAAAAAAGGACCTCATTGAACTATGCATGAATATGTCCTATAATGACGGAGGGGCCAGCTTCCACAATGGCGGGGTCGATGATGGTGGCGGCAGAGAAGGCGAAGGAGGGGCCGGCGTCGTTGTAATGGGTATTTTCGCGACATTGGGCGCGAGCGTCTTGCTTCGCTTGCCCTTGTGCGGAACGCTGACCACGAGTGGTCTTTTTCTTCTTCTGCTGCGGTCCTCCCTGTTGCTGCTGGTTCCCCCCCTGCTGCTGCTGCCCCTGTGGGCGCTGCTGCTGCTGCTGCCCCTGTGGGCGCTGCTGCTGCTGCTGCCCCTGTGGGCGCTGCTGCTGCTGCTGCCCCTGTGGGCGCTGCTGCTGCTGCTGCCCCTGTGGGCGCTGCTGCTGCTGCTGCCCCTGTGGGCGCTGCTGCTGCTGCTGCCCCTGTGGGTGCTGCTGCTGCTGCTGCTGGAACTGGGGGTC
>JAHZSR010000222.1:0-27425 GCA_025782845.1 Boletus coccyginus | reverse complement strand
GGACCATGGTTGTGGCTGTGATACAAGTCCGTCAGGGCCACCATCCCAGGCCACTTCGCTCACCTTAAAGTTCAATGGTACGATGCTCAGCACCCTCATCACGAGGAGCATACTCGATTTTTCTTCATCTGCGGTTGACACGCCGACACGTCAGCTGAGCCATCAACGCGAGAGTCTCTTACCTGTCCCGAAACTAGGTCCACCGCTAAAGGCCCGGCCAGACCACAAGTGCCCGTGCATCACTCCCGCTCTCACCAGCTCCAGGAATAAATACAGTGGCTCTTGGAACTTGTCGTTCAGTTTCGCTTGTTTGATTGCTGTGAACATCGCTCTTGCCAGCGGCGAGTGCATGTGCGAGTTCAACAGGAACCTGCAGTTCCGAACTATCGGCTCCTGTGCACCTGACCATCCCGAGGACCGCCACTCACCCTCTCAGTTCAAGGAACCGCCAAATAACGTTGGCGACAACCTCGTCTTTCTTGTCCAGCTGGCCATTCGGTAAATTGGCCTTTCCCTTGGTTCGCAGCGCAAGCTTTTCCGATCCTGTCGCACCCAAGCATAACGCGAAATCGATCGTTGACGACTGCATAATATCACCTGACAGTCAGCGCTAAGCGCAAGGGTACCAAAGCAACCACCCACGTTCTGTCGTCTTAGCTCTTCCTCCACGATCGCGTAGCTAACGTTCCAGCCTGCCACACGTTCCGCGAGTTGCACTGTCGATGCCGAGTTGTGTTGTATAGGCTTTGGTCCGTGTGGCGCAGGATTTTCGAACCAGAAATTACCCGTCACCTTTCGGTTGTTCCAAAAGTTGTGTGCCACGCTGCTGATCAGCGCAAGGGCAGTCGCCCGCGGACCAGTCTGCCCGTCCGTAATGACCTCCTTGACAAATCGCTTGTACTCGGTAGTTTCGCCGTTGTCAAGGGGTGGCGGCTCGACAATCTGACCACTCGTCAACCAAACGAGCGCTTGAGGACCCAAGAGACCTCGAGACAGGTAGAAATAGACTTCATCTGGCAGTCGGTGGGTAAAGATGTCGTGCAGGTCCAAGGGGATGTCCGCTGCGGTCGGATGGTGGGGATGGTGGTTCGGGGGACCGTGGGTAGGAGGCGTGATGACGAGAGGAAGCGGTACGACAGTCCCTTCGGACGAGAATACCAGAGAGTACTTGATCATGGAACGCGTCCGAGCATACTGATCTGCGTACTGCGTTGTTTTAACACCGTGGTGCTCAGAAAACGCGTTCACGGCGGCATGCCCAGATTTGTAGAACTTGACCATGTCAACTGTGGCTTTGAGTGCTTGGTCGTGCATGTTGGGGGGGAAGGTTGGAGAGTGTTCGAACCCGACCAAAATTCCAATGTCGAGAAACTGGTCTTCGTTCACAGCGAGGTCACCCAGGATGGTGCGCTTCGAAGTAAAGGTGAACGACGGCGTGCTGGAAGTGAGATCAAGAGAGGTAATCAATTTGTCCACTCCCGGATACAACAACGTATCGGTTGGACCATAAATCGCATGGATATATGATTTGGGGTGTCGCAGGAGATAGATCAACTTGGAGCAGGTTTATTTTAATAGATGGAAAGCTGTGCACGCGAGAACGCACCTGTGCCCAAGCGATATGGCGCGACGAGAAACTCGACATTTCGATGCCTAAAAATACGAAGAACCGTGCGCCAGAGATCCCATTGAGAAAGACCACTACGACCTTCAAACAGCTTGATGGCGCATCTTCCTGGCCAGCTTCGTACTTGGCCCATGCCTCTCTTCTGTCTCTGCAAGCTTCGTTGTATTCGGCGTGATTTTGATATTGTTTCCACCGTTTGGCAGGAAGTAGTCCAGGAAAGACAAAGACTGGCTTTATGTGGAGTTTTTCGAGGGCACGAAGATCGGCTTCGATGCGTTGGGTTAGGGCGAGAGGAAGACCACCTGTAGCGGCGAGAAGAGGCTCGCGCGAAGGTGGGTTATCGGTGAGCTGTTGCAAGTAATAAGACGCATCGATCCCAAGACGCGAGTCCGACAAGACGCTGAGGGAAAACGTTTGCAAGTGCTTCCGCTCGGCGAGGTAGTCTACGACAATACGTGGTTGCCATCAGCCATTCGTCAATCCCCCGCCCATAAAAAACAAGATAAAATCGGGCTTCGCGCTCACTTTCGAGATATTTGATGGGCATGGTCGGTCTGTCAGCTCAACCGAAATTCCTGCAAACAGGCCTTGGACAACGCAGCGCACAGCGCCGAGGGAACCAACTATCGCTTACATAATCAATGGTATTCTTCCCATCTCTCATGGGGAGGTTTCACTCAGTTGGATGGACAATTCCTCGCCCCAAGCATTCCAATTTATGCACATCCATCTCAACCATGCTGATTGGTAAATCCACAGGCTTATCTATCTCCGTCTGGTCACCGGAGATAGAAAGACGGCGATGGCCAGTTCCTGCCATCATTCACACTCGTTTACAACGAGGCGGCCGTATGTACCGCCTGAGAGCTGTGGCTGTCTGCCATACTTTGGCGAGTGACCGCTGATCGGTCGTTCTCACTCGGTCAAGGGCTATACATAACAGGGCACGACTTTGCCCACGTGCGTTGCGCTCTCCAGGACCTCCTGTGAGCATCTTCATCCTCGTAGAGTTTAATTCGTTTCGCGACTCATGATAGACAGTAGTTCACCGTCCTGCCGAAACGTCAGTACCACACTCCAGGCTTGCCTCTCCCAGTACAGTGGGTTCGAGTAACTCTAAATTTGATATTGATATTCTCACACTTTTGTTCAAGTTGCCAATCTCAGGAGGTTTGTCGACGTAATCTTCCATCCTGTGCTGCCGCGCCATGAGTATGATGCCGGATATCTGCCTGTAATATCCCGTTTCGTGCTGCGGGACAGCCCCTCTGCACGAACAAAGACCCTGATGCTCCAAGTGAAATGACCTCCTAAGGAGCCTTTGAGATTGCTCTCGCCCTCTGTACTCGGCGATGTTCTTCGGCACTGGCGGGCCGGGCCATTGATAAATGACGGAATCGACGTGTCCTGGTCTCACCCAGTGACTCTCGTTTCTTGACGTAGTACGCCGCGAGCTCGCTGTGCTCTTCACGCCACCACTTACGGGGCCCTTTCCCACTACTTAAAGTTTTGACGACTGCATCATGAGAACGAATCGCTTCATTCGCCGCTGTTCATCTAGCTAAATTGGCCAAACTTTTCCAGGTGCGGAGTTGCACGGTGCTTGCCCTCGTTAAAGTTTAGAGCCAAGTCGCCCTGTTCTGTGCACGGGTTCACCAACGCACGTTTCAGGTTGGGCGCAGTGACAGTCCTGGCCCGGTCCTCCACGTTCCGCTTGAGCTGCTTCCTCGAATCCAATCAGGCCTGAGACTCCGGTGCCTGGATCAATCACATGCTGAACACCAGGTTGGTAAAGCGCACAGGACCCCCCCCCCTTTGAACGTGTCGACACGCTCGATCACAGGACAGACAGCGTTACGTTACTCTAGAAACCAACAATGAAATCTTAACTATTCCCCGCCTTTTCGTACCCACGATAAAAATGTGCCAAGTGCTTATATGTTTACCTGGTGGCTTCGTGCACGATCACAACTGTCCCCACCGCCTTATGTAACGTTCTCTGGTCCGACGAACGTGATACAGCTTCCTGAGAATACATGAGAATCGGTCTCGACCAGATCAGGACATACGAATCCAAGGTTTCAAGCTTTTTGATTGGAAGGACGATACTGCGCCTGACCGTTTGGCTTGGGACTTCCAACCAAACTCCACAGGGGAATGATCATGTATACATCTTGAAGTGCAACGCGACCTCAGTTGCTGTTATGAACGCGGTTCAAGGGCTTCTTCGGGTACCCGCGATTTTTCATTTCAACTCCAATCATTGCATCATCGTTGACGCGCGCAAATTGCCCTCGAAATAGCCTGGCATAAAAGGAATAGTCATCGAAGTGATAACAGCTTGTGAATGTGCTCAACTCCGCTGGGGCGTGGCCCGGGCCCCGCTCGGCGCTGGCGCTATCCCGCGTTGGGACGGATCACGAACGAAACGAAAAAGCTGCGTGGGATGACTTGCCGTGTTCCGTGCACTCATGGATCCGCATCACGCATGGACCTTTTTCCTTTTGTCATGAACCGCCCGAACTCGGTGCGTTTCTGATAAGACTCTCACAGCGGCCCATCTGCGTGCTTCGAGTTAGATTAAATAATATGTCCGTGTGTTGGCATACGAGAAAAAACAAATCTGAAGCTGGAAGCAACCCACGCGCAGCTTCCCTCCTTCATCAGCCTACAGGGGTCGTTTCGTGCCCCAAATGCGGCGGGCACGATTTTGATTAGCATGTGATTCGTGCAGACCGGTTATCGCACGTCGGTAAGCCCATCGCAAAATTTGGACGGGCGACAGGCAACTCTGTCTTCTTATCTCGTTTCTCGTTACTTCACGTACGGCCGTACCGACGAGGAAACGAACCGGGCACAATCATGAACGCTTGAGTCGTATGCGGAGCGTGTACGTCAATATGGATCAGCCTTGTCGCCGCACAAAATGCTCTCAAACACTTGGGTCTGAGCAGCCGATATGCATGCTTGGGCGACGAGCGCGAAGCGCAGGGATGTCGACATGTTCTCTACTTGCACCAAGATAAGTAACTTGATCCAACGACCGATTAGTATCTCGACCTCCGAGTCCATGACGTGGTGGCCCGTTGTTCTGGCAGGCACTTGCGAGCTGCGCTCTTTGGTCGCTGTCTGTCAACGTCTAACAGATTAGGAAGCGCCACACACTGATGAATTCGCGTGGATGATCGGATCCAAGTTTCAATTGACATACATATTTTGGATTATGATTCCGAAGCCCCGATGGGCCACTGTCAATGGGCGACACAAAGCGGAGCGTTGGTCCGATCAATATCCACGGCCATCATCTTGGGATGCTCAGCACACACCTCGCAGTCTACGATGTAAGGTCTTGAGTGCCATGATAAGTACTACGTCACAGAAGACGGCGAGGTATACGAGGGCGCACTGTCAACGTTTGATTGGTCATTGTTCCTAGCTAGGATCGTGAAAAATAATTTCAAACGACAGCTGTCACCGCGACGATGTTACTATCTTGATCATGAAAGCGCTAGACAACTGTCCGGCTGAGTCGGATGGGTTTAAGCGGACCGACGAACAGGGCGAACCACTGTAACCTTACTGAATAGCTGTGCATTCGGCGTAAATGATCATGTCACGGTGGTTTGCGAAAGTGCAAGCATTAGCCAATTATTACTTCTGATTGGATATGATGATGCATCGACTCTCGTACCACTCATAACCATTTGGTGATGCCTGTATGCATCTTCTGGAGATGTAGTCTGGTCGCATGCAGGTGTTGGCTTTCGGTATATTGATGTATTCATTTGCAATCGTTGGACTTGTAGGTCAATTCCATTTGACACTGATAAGGCACTGTGCCTCTGAGTTCCCTCTGTGGAGGCTGGTGTCCGACTATGACGTGCATGCGATCCTAGTAACAATATGAGCTTGATTGCGGAGAAGTTGATGGCAAGAAAAGAGCTTGCAGATCAAAAAAACCTGCGGTTGCAAATCACCAAAGAGTGGTGCAACGCACCAAGGAATGAGTGGGAATAAATTTGCGGATCCTCCGCTACATGGTTCAGAAATCGTTTAGGATGATGAATATGATCCGATATCCGTCACGGTGGTGTTTGGCAATCCGCTCCAAGGTCTAAGTGGGTCTCCGCTGTTGCCGGACATGCTTGATTGGGCACTCCAAACATTCCCACAAAGCAGCCACCTATGACGTGGGAGGTCCGATCCTGTGGCGCTTTTCAAGTAGACCCCCCTCCTACCGTTCTAGCGCTTCCTTGCGCTGCTGGCAGTCACGTTTTTCGACTTTGCAAATATTCAGGCACCGGTCCTACGTCTCCTACTACTAGTTCCGCTGGTGACTGCTTTCCCATCCCACAGCGGCCTTTTCTGCAATCAAACGCGACCACGATATGAAACGTGGCGAGAACATCGTCCAGTAACGCCCTCAGGGGTCGCCAAACGCGTTGCGCTGGCCTTATTTTCTCATGACATGGCATCGCCGACCGCGGCGGGGCGGGCTTTCGCTGTCATTCGTACATGCACCCAATTCGGACTCGAGCGTGAGCAAATTGTCTCCCCCTGTGACCCCTGGGATCAGACAGCCCGCCAAGCGAACGTCCAAGTTGGTCCGGAGCAGCACAGGTGTTACGATCGCCGGCCCCGTGGACTTTATCAACTGAGTCGATGACGTTTGAACCTTGTCCCGTCCGCGGAAGTCGCACTCAACAGGACACTCTTACCCACTGCTACACAAGAGACGTGGGAATGGCGATATTTGAAGGGACGCACTTTCATGTGTGTTTCTGTATCGCACTTCAGACGATGACGTGTAGCAACTGGGCGATGTCGAGGGCCGGTTGGCATAGGTGAAAGGGTCGAGGTGTGGACATTGAATGTTCCGCTCAGAAAAAGGCTCCGGACAGTTGGCGCCCAGTGACTGTTCGGTCCAAGTCGATGGTGCGTCGTACCGATATCCGAGCAGGTGAGCTCTCAAACTCCGAGTCGCCTACATGAACTATTCTAATGTCTTTTGCAGGATAACTGCTCACAGATTGGCAGACTCCGCTCGGCAATCAAGCCATGAAAACGTGTCTGTGGTACAGGGAAATCACTCCCTGAATTGGCCACTACACAAATATTGGGCCCTCTAGGCTTATCGGACAGGGTATCGAGCGGAAGAACATTCTGTGGGGTACGATCACGTTTAGTGATTTAGGTCTGATGTCAAGGGTGTCTGTAGAAAGTCCCGTTTCAGGGATGGTTTCTCATCAGACTTAGCTCTCGCAACGAACAGCGCAGCGTGCTCACTTGGGTTTCAACTCTGGTATTTTTTGTCATTATGTTCACAAGAGGCACCAGGTTCGTGAAGGAAACGTCCGGCTGGCAATTCCCTCAAGGGACGCATTAAATTGGTCCTAACGAGATGTATCCTCGTATTCATCCGATCCTCGTAAGGGATTGGGGTTCACTCGTAGCCAATGTAATCCATGCTTACGCGGTATGTGATATATGTGATGATTCCATGTACCTAACTTTTAATGAAATTCTGTCCCGTGTTGGCAATCAAACGCGCCAGGGACCGGAGTGCCTACTGATAGGCTGTGGAGGTGATCGAATTGGTGAAACTTGGTGGCACCATTCAATAACACAAGCTTGGAAGGTGTTTCATTTTGTAGAAGTTGCCCTCTGTCATCATGAAGGGGAAAAAACAGCTTAGGCACAATTCAGAGGACCCCAAGGAAAGTCCATCATATCTTCAAACAGGATTGATTCAGATGGCGAGTTAGTGTTTTTTTTTTTTTTTGGATCCGCATTACGTGTTCCTATCTTATCGCTTGCAGCTCACTGCCGCTGGGCCCCTGACCGTCTGGTAGAATCTGTCCCGATGACAATGGGAGGACATTCTGGCTCTGCCTTGGTTTGACATCGCTTTGCTTGGAACGGCATCCATCCGAATCCGCAGGGAATGAGAAAAGCGGGTTAATTCTCCTTGGGTCTTCTTAAACGGGTAGAATGTATTCACCATTGACGTCGGCGATCAAGGCCATCGATTATCATGGCTTTCCAAACAGTCCGCGGTATGGATGTCGGACCGGCCTGTCAATCCGCGGACACTTTACCCGATTCGCCGCAAGTCAACTCGGGGCCCCCACTCAAGATCTTACCAGGCGCTTTTACCCAAAGCGTATTCGATGATGCACGTGAATCCGCCCGTACTGGGTTTGGCAACATGCAAACTTTGCAAAGTGCCTTGCGCCCTGTTCATATGGCGATGCGTGTTCATTTACATTTGACCCATGGTGTTATCGCACCCGTTCTCCCCGGATCGATTGTAGTCACGTCCCTTTGTGTGGCTACTCTGGGGTCATAATGCCCCTTTGCTGGGCCTGGGAAGTCACCGTACATAAACGACGTCTCGTGATTCTTCTGGTGAGGCATTCTCGTGAGTCCCCCTGGGTAGCTTGTACGTCATGTAGAGAATGTTGCAATGCATCCTAGTTCGTGACCCAACATCAAACGACACCGGACAGCTTTCTTGGTCGGGTCATTCCGCTCTATTGGCGGGGTCCTGATTTCGAGGCTCCCACAATCCAGATTGACGGATTTCAGCAGGATACATGGAGTATCCCTTTCGTTGTTGTCGCCATCTTCTTCTTCGTTCGTCCCCGGAGTGATTTCTGGAGGGAGCAAGCAGCGAGATGAGGTGCACTATGGGCAAATGTGCTCCTTGTCTCTTTTCAGGCAATAGCGACATTATCTCGAGAAAAATGTGTTCTTTCCGACTTTGTTGGAAGGCAGAGATCGACGTGAGGTGTAGTGTTCTGGACTCGTGGTGTCGTAGGGTTGGTTACAGCGAGACTCTCCAGGACTCCTGTTGATTTTCAGGATGTGGTTCTACTCGTTCGGAATTCTTCCTGGCAGTTCATTTTGATTTCGAGTCCGATCCCAGCCTTAATCAGCAGTCCGCACCTCCATCTCACGACTCGATCAGACACACATGTCTCCCCCTGCTCGCGGCGCATTCATCGTCATCGAAGGACTGGACAAGTCTGGAAAATCCACACAAGTCGCGCGTCTCGTTGATCGCATCCAGTCTGCGACCACCACGGCGGGGGTCTCCCCTGCCAAAGCCGTGCCTTTCAAATTCCCCGGTCAGAGCCCACCCCCCTTTCCTGCCACCAACGCCCTTTTTGACGACGACCGGAACGCTCCTTTTACTGCTTACACGTCTCTCTCTCCCTCACGATTGCCCAACCCCAACTCGGTTGCACGACCAACCGACACCACACGCGCATGCAGACCGAACGACAGCGATCGGAAAGATGATTGACGCGTATCTGCGCTCCGAAGCCGAGCTCGACGACCACGCCGTCCACCTCCTCTTTTCCGCCAACAGATGGGAACTCGCGTTCGTCCCTCCCTTTTTGCCCCTTTTGACGTGCGCGCTGACTGACTGACTGACCCCCGTTTTGCCATGACCGTGTGACGCGTTTAATTTGTACTCGGTGATGTCCTCTCCTCTTTTCCTTCACCCTCCTGCTATAGCCCAACTATCGAAGCGGTACTCGCGGCGGGGACGACGGTCGTCGCGGATCGGTACGCCTTCTCGGGGATCGCGTTCTCAGCTCAAAAGGGTCCGCAACTCAACCTCACGTATGAGTGGTGCAGAGCTCCCGAGATCGGTCTCCCTGCACCCGATCTGACGCTGTTTCTCGACGTCAAACCGGAAATAGCCATGCAACGAGGAGGGTATGGCGAGGAAAGGTACGAAAAACAAGAGGTGCAGTCGAGGGTTCGGCAAGTCTTTGAAAGAATTGGCGAGGAGATCGGCACAGATCGATGGGTCGTTATAGACGCAGGACAGGATCGAGATCAAGTTGCAGATGCCATTTGGAACAGTGTCATACCAGTACTAGGGAGAACTCACAAGCCGGTGACGAGACTCTGGCAAGGTCAAGAGTAATTAAAATGATGCTCAAGGAAGTATCAAGTCTATGTCGAGTCTCGGAACAACTTGTAATACATTTGCTAGCATATTGGCAACAGGGATGGGTAACGAGTGACGAGGTCGAGGGGAAACAAGAAAAGGCAAGCAAGGAAGGTAAAGATGACAACATGCGAGCAGTGTCGACACGCTGGGCAGAGCTCCGAGGCAAGAGGGGCGCATTAAAAATAAAGGCTTGCAACACAGGAGATAAACTGCTAAAATCCTATACACACCTCAATAATCCAGAACCTCTTATATATCCAGAAAACATGAAAGAAAGTGGTGCGCGCCGTGGCCGGCCAGACACATCAGGAACCCGCAGAAAGTCTTGATACAATTACTGCCAGTGCAATCAACACTCCCCACCTCCACTTCTCCCAGATTATCTGACGCCAGGAGGCTGACCATCCCTGAGGGACGACTGGTTTATTCGTAGATGTCAAGGTGTTCGAGGTGTCAACTGCAATCGGTGCAGTGATTGCCATCGGCGTTTGGAGCGTTCCGACGCTCCGTCTGAGAGTCATCTGCTGCGGAAGAGTTGCTGAGGTAGACGCTGGTGTGGAGGAGATACTGGCCGCACTGGTGTCAGTCTTCCCACGCTCCCGCTCACCCATATTAGGCAAGTCCCTGAGGGTGGGTCCACAAAACTGCAAGCGATTCGAAGTGGGAGGAATGATCAACACAGCCAACGTAAGGAACACGAAAATCGCAGCAACGCCAAATGATGCCTATCAGCCTCCCAACAACAAATTAAATGACCGGTAACGTACATCGGGAAATGCATCTCTGAAGCGAGGTTGAGCCATGTTGAAGTCATGGCTTTTTGCAGCGAAAGTTCGCTTATGACTGTCCGACGAGGTGACGGAGCCAGTGGTCATTTCGTCCGACAACATGAACGATAGGAGGCCGGTCAATCTAAGGGTACGAAGTCAACAGATGGAACGGGTAGATCGGCAATAATTTAAGTGACCGCGACCATCAGAAATGGTCATCACGGACTTGCCGGGATATGGAAAAGGTGAACTTACATTGTTGCCACACTCCACGCTGGGTTCCACTAGAAAACGAACATGAGTGCTGACATAGAGATTGAACTTTAAAAAGGTAGCATACAGTTCCCGGATGAAAATCCGACATTGAGAAACAAATCTTCTTATCCGGCTGAAAACGGCCAGATGGTGTGAACATCTGCGAGAAATTTGGTTCAACAGTGTCCAAAGAGGGGAGAACGAGAGGAAGTAACCTTGATGCCAGGGGGTTTGAAAGGGTATTCTGAAGGGAAGAGGAGGACACCATGGTACTCTCCGCCGGCGAAGGGTGAATCAGGGGGACCACGCTGCACATCAGATTGGCATAGGTTGAAGAGAGTGGGGCAAATCGCGCACGATAAGGAAATTCCCTGAGGAAAAGGATCAGAGGTGGATTCTCAAGCGAGAGCGGCGTACTGACAAGTCAGGATGTTCTTTTCATCAGGGACTGCCCAGACGAAGGGCGGGGACTCCCTCTGCATGATGATATATTCCTTGGATAGCTAGACAGGGCCGTTGAGCGAGTGAGACGAATGCGATGGGGGGGATGCGTACACGTTTCTGAGCAGCCTTGCTAGCCATAGTTGGGAAAGGGGAGGGGAAGTGGGAAAGTGGCGGATGTGGATGGGTGAAGGTAAAAGCGCTTGTGAGGCGAACGTATGCCCACCCCACAAACACGGACAAACAATCTCATAAATCGACCGGACAGAATCGGGTTAGGGTCGGGGCCCGCACCACCAAAACCCGAGTGATGCGTTCGTTGTCAGCAGTGGCATTGGTTAGAATCGACGGCGACGACGGAGATGGGCCACTGTCCAGCAAGACTTGCCGGGAAAGTGCGTAGTTCACTGCACTGCCCCGCTCTGTGGATGCACGGCGCAACTTGGCAACAGTGCCTCTCGCTTTTCATCTACGGCACAATCAAAAAAGTTGGCTTCGACCCTTGATACAGAACTACCCTATCCTCCATACTGCAGGTCACCGGTCATTTTCACTCGCGGTTTGTTAGCCGGCATCTGCTAGATAGGGGCCATTCACTATATAATGCGTAGTGCAGAGCAACGCTTCGCCTCGGGATTCTAAAGTATCCGCCGGTTGTCTTACAAAACATTTTTGCTTGGGTGGTGGCAGTAAGTAGTTGAATAAGTCTAGGTACACATGCCTCTCCGGCATTCTAGATGGCACAAGCTGCGGGTGGGCTGGAGGTGCAGTCGCCAAGGACGCAGTTTTGTGCGGTCAGCTGGGAAGAGATCCGGACAGGGGTCATTTTGACTAATCTTGGCAACAATCACCACGTTTTTTCAGATCCTCACACTACCGGCTGTGTCGACGGCATCGATGGCGACGCTCCTTCCACCAAAAAGAAAAAAGGTGTACCACGGGGTTCCAGAGCCAGAGCCAGAACCAACACTGCCCTCCCCGAACGTCGTCGTTTCGTTCGTAAACGAGCATGATGGTGTCCCGATCGCGCCTGCCGTCAACCTCCCGGCAAATGTCGCACGCCAAACCCTCGAAGCACTCGTGAATCAATTGCGTACAAAGGCAAGCCATCAAGCCACTCTACTCATCTTGATTAATAGCATCTCCCACCCAGGAGGATGAGGACCACGTGCCGTTCTCATTTTATGTTTCCCTGCCCGAGGACGCTACGACACTCAACGCCCCGACCCGCATCTCCATTTCAAAGTCTATACAAGAAGACGTGCTAAACCACCCCTCACAAGCGTTTTCCCCGGAAAACGTCCTCGTCGTCCGATGCGCACCACAGTCCGTATTCAAAGTACGTCCTGCAACACGTTGCTCGAGCACCCTATCAGGTACGTCAGTCCATCAACATGATTCTTCGTGAATGCCAATTCAAATTATTTGAGTCTAGGTCACTCTTCACACATTCTGTGTGCTTCTTTCTCCCCGACCGGCGCACTTCTTGCCACAGGGTCTGGCGACACCCATGTCCGACTGTGGGACCTCAACACCGAGACGCCGTCGCATACCCTCGTCGGTCATACAGGATGGGTGCTCAGCGTCGAATGGGACCCTATCGAGCGCAAGCTTGCCAGTGGAGGGCATGACGGACATGTGAGACTATGGGACCCCAAGTCGGGAAGGCCGATAGGCGATGCGATGAAAGGCCATTCAAAGTGGGTGACCTCACTCTCCTGGGAGCCCGTCCACATGTAAGCATCCTTTCGTGATGTTCACACCGTCGAATCTCACATGTGATGCGTGATGCGCAGAAACCCGACCGCCCCACGTCTCGCGTCGTCATCAAAGGACGGGACTGTACGCATCTGGTCTACATCATCCCGACAGCTGGAGTACACCCTGGGGGGTCACACAGCCAGTGTCAACGTCGTCAAGTGGGGAGGCGGAGGACAAGGCGGGAAAGGCGTCCTGTATACCGCAAGTAGTGATCGCACAGTGAGGGTCTGGGATGCACAGGGGGTCGAGCTTTTCGTTACACGTTAGAACGGACTACTGATTATGTCACAGGGTAGGCAACTGATGATCCTCAAGCATCATGCGCACTGGGTGACCACTCTTGCTCTCAACACCGATTTTGTACTTCGGACCGGCCCTTTCGATCACACCGCCAAGCGACCGGCGTCTGACGAAGAAGGTGTGTCCCTCTCACAGTGATGGGAGTGTAAGTCGACTCATCGTTTCCAGCCAAAACGCTCGCACTAAAACGATACGATGCACTCGTGTCTCGTATCCCCGAACTACTGATATCGGGATCTGACGACCACACTCTATTCCTGTGGTCACCATTTTTTTCCGTCCCCGGATCCGAGGGCAGCAGATCAAGGCCCCTGAATCGACTGACGGGGCATCAGCGACAAGTATCGCACGTTGCATTTTCACCTGATGGGCGGTGGGCGGCAAGTGCGGGGTGGGATAGTGCTGTGCGCCTGTGGGATTGTACAGGAGGATCTGGTGAGTCCTTTGTCCCCTTCCAGTATTGCACCGCATGGTTTTCGTTCAGGAACTATGGGCAAATTCGTCGCGACGCTGCGTGGTCACGTTGGTCCAGTGTATCGACTCGCGTGGAGCGCGGACTCGCGAATGGTGGTCAGTGCGAGCAAAGATCACACGGTCAAAGTAAATCCCGTCTCGCTCGCGATGATTCCCACAGACTCTGGTTGATCCGTTGATGGACTTGCTCAGATCTGGGACCTCAAGACATACAAACTAAAAAACGATCTTCCGGGACACACGGACGAAGTGTATTGCGTTGATTTCGTTGCTGACAAGGTCGTCAGTGGAGGGCGGGATCGGACGGTTAAGATGTAAGGTGTACGTTCGTTCGTCGCTCCGTTGCAGACTGACGTGTGCTTTAGATGGAAATACTAGTTCGGTATAGAGCCTTGAAGCTTGAAGGTTACTGAGACTGTCGTGAACGAATTCATTTAATGTCGGACATCTGGTCCTGTGCTTATCAGAGCGTTTGCATATATGCGAACAGCATGTCACTGCAGCTAGATCCCAACTTGCAAGCTGTGGCGAAGGACAAGGAGAGATCGTCCGGACTCCGTTGAACTAACATACACGGTATGGTTGCGGTGCAATGTCTGGTGCACTAGAAGACCAGGATGTCGTCCCAACCCCTCCAAGTTCACCGCTATAGTTGATTATTAGATGTCTATTCAAGTTGTCTGACTAGATAATTGCAACGAATGAATGAGAAGTATAGCAGGACGAAGCACTTCCTGGCCTCACGAGACCATTGAGTAGCGACAACTTCTGGTCACACCAGAACTTGAATAAGCGCCAAGATGCGAGGCGCCCGCGTGGAAGGAAACCTGCATATGGAGCTCGACGGCAACTCTCTGCGTATCACAACTCAACGTGAACACGTTGTTCCTTGACACTGCGAAACTTACAGGCCTGCACCATTTGGGAGGATGTCGTCAACGAAATCCAGTATGTACCAGCAGTTCTCGAGAGCGATTGGTACAATGCTGAGAAGTCAGCAAGATGAAGCAACGGTGATTGAAACGGGCCCTGATGGAATATACTCAGTTGCTTTCCACCCAGATGGAACGCATTTATTTAGCGGGAGTGGGGAAGGGGTTCGACGATGGCGAGTTCCAGATGGTCAAGAGGTGGGATCGCGAATAGGAACTGTCTGGACCAAAGTCATTTCTGTGTCGAGGGATCGCAAGTGGATAGTGTGTGGGACTGCCGAGGGGGCAAGCGTGTGGGACGCGAAAACCCAGGAAATGGCCATCGAAGTGGAGGGCACAACATACGTGGGTGCAGTGGACATCTCACCGGATTCCACCAGGTTTGCCACTGGTCCAGGCTATGGTACGGACACCGACGAGAGTGCAAGCATCTGGAACATCCTCACTGGGGAGAGATTGGTTGGCCCACTCAAACATCATGGTGCTGTCGGGGGTGTCAGGTTTTCCCCAGATGGTGAACACATCGCCACTGTCTGTCCATCCTCCATCTGTGTCTTTGACAGTCACAATGGCAACCAGCTCATCAAGATCAACAATCAGATTTTTCACACCTTGGCCGGAGTAACACCGCTTGCATGGTCAAGCAATGGGCAGCAAATTTTTGCTGTATCTAACCAAGATGAAATCAAGTCTTTCGACGTATCCACTGGGTCCCAACTGGCCGAATTGCAGGTTCAACACGGTGGCGACGTCGACTGTATCGCTCTAGCCTCCAATGGAAAGTTCCTTGCTACTTTCGCGGGCCGGTCCATCACATTCTGGGACACATCCACACTCACTCAGATAGGTCCAGCCATCGAGGATAGCCAAAGCAATTGGTCGATTGCTCTATCCCTGGATAGCAGCCATCTTGCGACCGGAGGAAGCAATGGGAGTATCACAATTCGTAATCTCAGCAATATCTTGCCAGATTCATATGGTCCATTTCTGGTAAGCATTTGTGCATCACAATATTAATGTTGGCTTGTCAGATAAGTAATGCACTGTCTTTCCCCCATTGATACCTCCTTCAGGCACCTACTCAAGAACCTGAGTCGGAGATACCTAAAGATCAGTCACAACAACAAGACGAGCAGCCTTCGACATTTGGTGACCATGATAACAAACAGCAATCGGATTCAGACTTAACTTCGGTAAGAGTTTACCGTTCTGTCACCAAAAGAGTTGCACTGACTCCTGCATTCCCATACAAGGATAACCCCACAAGGTCGAGTCGACCCGAGTCAGAGACCCACCGCGAGGGCAGTGAGGGTGATCTACTTGAGGTATGATTTGAACTGTTTTCCTTTTCAATGCTGGTTTTCATGACGGGGTGAGGTCGAGTTGCCATCTAGCACTGCGCCCGCGCCGCTGTTTGACTATGAAGACGTGTGTGATGATTTGGCTGACATGCTTTAATGCTGACATCGCTCGAGCCACCATCCCCAGCGTCCTGTACCGGGCCGCGCGAAGTTGATGTGATGCCATCACGCTCGATGCAGGCCGCACCACAGTTGCCGGGTCCCCTATCCTTCACCTCTCCTCCCGAAACATCTGCAAAGAAACACCCTGATACACCAGGTTCACCCAAAGGCATTTCGGCGCTCGAAAGGTGGCTCCCAGCGAGATTCAGGAAGACTAACACGACCCGTAGTTTACAACCGCCCGATCAACTCGCTACAAGTTCCGGTCCACCCATCGATGTTGGCTTTAGTTCCCAGCCACGGTCGAGAGAGAATACCCCGAAAAGGGGACCCCCGACGATAGCTGCAGGGCAACGTGTGCGAGTGAGTGTTCTCTTCGCTGGCAGACAAACAGTGGTGTGTCTGACCAACTATCTCAGCGAGCGGTTGCGAAACCAGTCAATTGGGTTCGTTGTTTAGTTTGTTTACCGGCCATTGTTTATCCTGCACAACAGAATAAAGGAAATACAAAGACAGCTAAAGTGAGTCACCAGAACGCGACCAGCAGTGGACAAGGGTCTGCAGGTACAAAGGGGGCAAGTACCGTGAGTCTGTTTTCAATGATGGCAGTCCATATCGTGAACATCGTGTCGTATTAGGTGCAACAAGGGAACGAGCCTTTTCAGCCGTCGGCCATGCCGGGGGTTCATGTTACGGTGCGAATTCACAGTTCTCACTTGTATCATTAAACTGACGGTAAAATATATCAGCAAGAGGCGAGTAAAGCAAAGGTCTCGATCGCGTTCATGTTGCCTGCATGGATGTTGTGCTTGCGCTCAGATACTGAAGATGGGGTGCATTGATCTATGCATCTCTAGTTTGTGTCATGTCGCAGCATTTATCACTAGAAACTCCCAATTCCGCTTGATATCATGTCAGAGATGACCAACAAGATGCCTTGGCGCGCTACGCCATGATCATGGGCTCTTCATCATTCCTGCCTTGTCACAAGTCCAGATGTCGTCGAAGGGACTACGCTTCGTTGGCCGTCTCGAACGGTCGTGCTCGGTCATGTATATGTCTCAGGCCATTTCTTCTGCCTAATATAACATGGCTGTGTGTAACATGGCCGAACAATAAGTGTCTTGATTCGTGCCTTGTGCGAGGCATGGGCACCTGATGCGCAGTTGCGAGGAAGCTACATCGACGTTTAGGTGTGTGATTGACTACTGATGAAACTTGCGTCGACGCAATACGGAGATACCAGGCGGTGTTCAGCTGCATGGGCTGAGCGCACCGCATGGGGCCGAGTATCATTGATGAGTTCATCCCGCGAAATGGTAGACAGCGCACAAGGAAAGGGCTTTGATTGGGCTCTGATCTAACTGTAACCTGTAAATCCGAGTCAACAAGCTCAAATTCATCGTATAAATGCCTGGCACTGTAGTTACAAACGGACGCCGATGCTTGCAAGCCGTGGCGAAAGATAAGTCGAGATCATCTGTTGAAGTAACATCCAGCAATGTTTAGTCCACTGGAAGACCGGTACGTCATCTCAACCTCTGGGTTCACCCACATTCACGACTATTAACCGGTTCGTAGCGTAGAGTACACATCTGCACCTCGTAAGACGTGGGATAGATCGAAACACAGACACGTTTTGTTCATACAGACCCCTATCTCCGAACCTCCTCAACATTTACATTCGCCAGGCTTGCAAGAACAACTGAGCAGGAAATTCATCAGGAGACCACTTCACTAAAATATTTGGACCACGCACGTTTCTCCGCAGTGGCATTGCGGGTTTCCACAGCTCGGAGTGGAGCCCTGAGTTGAGGGGTTGGGCTTCGGGGGTGTATTCTACAGTAAGGAGTCAATGCATGATACTCGAAGGAAGACAGGGAAGTCAAACCACTGGTGAAGGCATGGTACGGTCTGATGATGAGATTGTCAAGTGAGATGGGGTAAATCCGAACGCGCTCAAAGTTTGTGATGAGGTATTTATGCGAGGAGTTTTGTTGACTCGAGTTTACAGAATCTGAGATCAGATCCCCTATTTCACTCATGTGCTAACCGATCAGTGTTTTCATTCTCAAACCCCGGGATTAACATCAATACTTGAGACCAATACGTCCAGAGCAGCGAGTTGTCCCCATGCGGTGTACCCAGTGGGCCGCGGGCCCGCCCATGCAGCTGAATACCACCTTGTATCTTCGTATTGCGTCGACGCAAGTTCCATCAGTGCATTGTACTAGACAGCGAGGCGTCGAGTCGCACGTAAAGTCATTTGGTTGATTACACACCTGAACGTTGATGTAGCTTCGAATGGTGTCTTGCAGCTGCGCATCACCTGGATTTCGTGCCCATGCTTCATGCAAGGCACGAATCAGGATACCTATCGTGCGGTCATGTTACTGTATTGAACAATGCAAATTGCAGAGCGACCCACTCTTAAACCCGACAATGTCATCATCCTCTTCTGTGACTCCGCCTTCCGTGATCACACCGTTGGTACCCTGCCACGCCGTAGCGTAGAGAACAGTGGTGGTGATGTTTAACATGCTGCGAAACCACAAATCAACGCTCCCGTGCATGGCGGCCTCCTCACCACTCACAAGTTTTGCCAACTTTCGTCACCGGCGACATCAGAAAGCACGCTCAGTCCCTCAATTAGCTTTCCGCTATTGTACGTGAACAGTTCAGTAGCTGGTGAGCGCGAGCAGTCATTTGCGTAGATGGTGTCCAGCGCGAGACCATCGTTGTTTATGTTGAGAGATTGCATCCAAGCTGCTGCTGCAATGGCGGAATCGGTATATGTCGAGTTGTGAGTCAACTCGGCAAGGTATGCTGAGAGGCTAGGAAAAGGTTATCGTTATCTGTCGGCATCGCCGTCATTTAATTATTACAATGCGCACGTTAGGAAAGATCTGTTTGGCACGACATCAGAACGGTCATCAATGGCAAGAGACTAGTATTCCTTTACCCAGTTGTGACAGAGTTCACTGCCGTATCATCAAGAACGGGACGCTAGGAGTTGTTTTCACCATTAGCGTGCTGTACCGTTTTTGCAGGATTCAGCGCACCCAGAAGACACCGCCGGCCATGGTTTTGCCTTCGCATGACCCCATAATTGGAAAGCTCTTGGTGGGCATACTACCGCCTTGTGCATCCTCCTCGGATATCTGGCTGTGGGTTCGTTCATCGGTCAGTAACGATCAGCGTGAGTCAGATGCCCTCTGCTCACAAGGTCTTGATATGCTCCCATGTTTGTATCGCGTGAGTCAACAGATTCTCATCACCATATGCACGATAGGCATAGTACGCAGCTGTCGCCCACCATAATGCATCGTCGTTATACAACGTCGAATAATTAAGGTATAGAGAAAAAGCCTTGTTCAGGTATGTGGTCACAACAGCTTGGTTCAAAGGTAGAAGTGTGACGTGGTCCTGATTAGCCATGGCAGAGAGGACATTGCCCCCTTGCCAACAACCCAGATCTTATGATAGCAGGACCGGTGTGAGTTTAAGGGACGAGACGCGGTTGCGTGATGGAAAGGGGCATACCGTTGAAGTATCCGATAGTTTCATTCAGCTCGGGAAGGAGGCTGTCAATAGCATTCTGCGCGGCCACGACTCGCTCCGCAAGGGTATATCTGTTTTTAGGTACCTACAAAAGAATTTGTGAGTACGGTAGTAGGTGATAAAGGGCGTTGAGTTCCACCGACCCGCCATGTTGGAGGCACAGGCAAGTCCTGGCATTGTACGAACCCGACGTTCGCACCTAGTAGGAAATGGAGACCAAAGGAAATCATAGTAACGATATAGGACCACAGGCTGCCCTCGATGACTGGAAGAGTTGCATATGTACAACGCATCTTCTCACTCCGTAATGCCGTGCTACAGAATGACCAGACCGAGTCCCTAAGTCTTGAAGCCATTTGAATTGGAGGCGTTGCTCCCACGGACTCCTCAGCCAAAATAGGCGTGCCGTTTTCCACGCTGTCCCGTATGTAACAGCGATTTGAAGAATGGTGTTATCGGCCGACTAGCTCAGTTGGTTAGAGCGTCGTGCTAATAACGCGAAGGTCTTGGGTTCGATCCCCACGTTGGCCAAATCTTTTTGTTTCGACCGAACTGACGGACAAGGTTGTGTCACAGCAGAGTTTCCTTATTTGGATGTGAGTCACCTGTTACCGGTCTGAGACTCGGCCTGTCAACTCCGCACTGGCGTCGTCGACCCCGAGAGAGCTGCTGTTCTCAGCTGCGATCCGACCGCCGCCAAGTACTGTCGCTGGCGATGTCGTCGACCAACCCTTCTCACTTCGTTTCCTTCCCAACGTCAGAGTCAGTGTCCGTCTCCCCGCTCCCTGTCCCCCACCTTCCTTTTCGCCGCATCTCTCTCCCAACTACTCCCAGCCCCGCACTCGCGGCGCACAGACAATCCGTTGCAAGTCTCGCGTCGTTCGACTCACTCGCAGAAGAATCAGTCGTCGTGCACCAACACCGTCGGGTGAAGCGCAGGTCGCTCAACCCGGCTATAAGGTCACATAGGCGGACACAGGCTGGCGGCGACGGACTGGTAAAACGGTCCAAAATCATCTCGGAGTTCCATGCCACCGAGAAGTCATACCTCGATGGCCTCGATCTCGTTTACAATGTGTGTATCTATTTGCCTGTCGTTTCTAGTGATTTACCTTTCATTTCGGTTAGCATTTCCTAACGCCCATCCTTCGATCACTGGATACATCCAAACCGCTTCTGACACGAAACGAGATAACGACACTCTTCTCAAACTTCATCGATATCTGGAATTTTCATCATACATTCTTTGCTGCGTTGTCTAGACGTGTCCACCCGTCCGCGCCAACGTCTAACCACAATACCCCGCTTTCGTCCCTGCTTCTGGCGCACTTTCCATATCTTTCTCTATATGCCCCGTTCATCACCGCCTTTCCTGCCGCATTAGTCTTTCTGGCCTCGCTCTCACAGTCTTCCTCACAAAATCCAGCCTTTGCAGCCTTCCTGCGAGCTCAAGAATCTCACCCTGTGTGCGCACATCTTAGGTTGGCAGATTACCTTCTCACGCCCGTGCAACGGTGCCCGCGATACCTCTTATTACTCAAAGACCTACTCGATTCTACTGATCCTGATGACCCTGAATGGGAGAAGCTACAAGAAGCTCGGGGACTGGTTGAGAAGAGTAGGCTTGCGGATTTGTAAATCTGGAACGCATACAACTCACTGATTCATGGACAGTCACGGTCTCTCTCAATACGTCGCTCGCCGCTCATGCGCAAACACTCGCGCTGATATCCTTCCAACGTAACACTCGTGACCTGCCGTCTGTGCTTACTCCGCTTGTAGCGCCGGGAAGGCGACTCATCAAGCGTGGTACGCTGATACGATCAGGCGGAGAAGGCGAAGGAGCTGAACGAAAGCCTTTCGAGTTTTTACTGCTCAGTGATTACCTGTTATGGCTCGAACGCGAAGAAACGAGTGTTGGCGTCCTCATTCATGATGGAGGCGGTCAGAGCCCCCGTAAGCGGAAGGTATCGATAAACGCGCTCTGTGGCGGCGATGAAGAGAAGTGGTTGTGCAGGGGTTATATGAGTCTCGTTGACATGGAGGTAGTTATGGTCGTCGATCGACCCAGTGGTGTGGGGTCTAGAGGTGGGGGCGAGGAGAGGGTCGAAGTGCTAAGCCCGGAGGGATCATTTGCCTTGCACCAGGGTACGCACTACTATTACTTCGTGTGATCATTAGCCCGTCACGCACTTGCTCATCAAGGCTCATCCTCATCCAACCTGGAGGATTCTAACAGTCTCACATCATGGGTAGACTCCATCCGGACTGCACGTGCTGCGCGTCTAGCAGCACTTGCGTTGTCAAATCCGGACTCGACCCTCTCAGCCAGTACCTCGGGCGTCCACCTCAGACGCGCACTACGCGCGTTTGCGAGTGAGAGCGATGATATTAACTATGAACACAAGTTGGAAGACGCAGGAAATGGAAATGAGACGTCTCTCGGACATCTGCTGGCAGGTTCGTCGTTGGGCGAGACCTCTCGTTCCCGCCTTCGTCGCGCACAATTGGATAATTTTCTTCCGCCTGTCTGGATTCCGGATTCAAGAACGGATACGTGCATGAGGTGCGGCCAGCCATTTGGATTCGTGTTGGACCTTAGGTTAGGTGACGTATTTGGGTGGGGGGTCGGAAAGGGAAGTACTAGTGAAGCTAAAGGCAAGCAGAAGTCGGAGATCGAACAAGCCGAGAACGAGAGGCATCAGGTCGGGAAAAGGGTGGGAGGTGGTGGTGCTTGGAGAAGGAAACATCATTGCAGGCTTTGTGGGCGTGTCGTTTGCGCGGCGTGTTCTAGCAAGGTATTTTACTCTCAAATTTAATCACCTACTCGGAAGGCTGACGGGTGTCTACAAGACATTTTACATAGCCCAAGACGATGGTGATGCATCGCCTGCACACAAGAGGCAAAAACCGAAACCTGTTCGTGCTTGCGAGGAGTGCTACGAAGCAGCATTCCCGCTCGTTGTGCTATTTCCAACTGGCCCTGAGCCATTCTCTCCCGCATCGCCTGCAACGCAACCGTCTTCCTCTAGCCGGACACCATCAGACCGGCCATCCACACCTCAAGCCGACGAAGGCCCCGATACGATCCGTGGTATTCAACCGTGGTTATCTATCCCATCTCGTCAAGTGGCTAGCAAGGACATTGGAGAAGCTCTGATGGCGATGGACCTCAGTCCCGCTGTGGGTGCACTGAGCCGGAGTCCCTCGCGAGTGGCACTCAACGCCAGCCCCTCACGCATCGGACTAAGTAGCAGCCCGTCCCGAAAATCGCGTCTTATTATGAGCCCTACAAAAGGGAGCAGCCCTCTGAAGGATCAGCACACTCAGGTATACGGGGTCCCTGACAGCGCCACGAACAGCCCTTCGAACTGTATCATACATCTCCCTCGTGTCTCCTCCGGGGATTCGGACCCGAAACTCCCTTCCCCTTTGCACCTGCACGCCGAAGATGCATCAGACGGAGGTGTGAACCAGGACAACCGTCAAGAGGACCACGAATACGTCCCGACGCGTCCAATCCGAGTACGCCCCTCCCCAACACGTCCGCGGAGTTACCACGACATTCTCGAAGACTTCACTCTGCACGAGCGTGGTCTCAGTATACCCTCCTCGATTTCAAGTGCCCCCGGTCTCGGTTCTGTGAGAGAGGGGGAAGACGAGGCCGATGGAGAAGGTGGGGATGACGAGATTGAGATCAAAGTCCGCCCACGTGATCGACCACGCGAGGGATTTTCTGTCCCTACATCTTCCGACGGTCACTCGCAAGAGAGTGTAGGACTGACGCGGCAGGGTGTAGTGGACGATGGTGTGGTATCGAGGGAAGATACTACACGACGGAGGAAACGGTTCTCGATGCCTGCTATCGCATTGCAGACTGCGCCGGTGTTTGCACGTGCCCGCCAGGACGCAGAAGGGAGCATCGCCGAGGAGAGGCGGTCTACTCTCATGTACGGAGGTGAGAGGGATAAGAGCAAGAAGGAGAGGCAGGCGGAGAAGGAGGGTTCCGCAGTAGGATTACTCATGGAAGTGCTCCGGGGCAAAGTCAAGTATCCGGGAAGGAACTGATAGCTGTCGTTTCACCGCGGCCTCACTCATGGGATCCGACTGCGTTAGATTTTATGTAACTGATATACTCTGAAGCGCTCATGTAGACATTTTACATAGGTATGTACAGTAATATTTTTTGGCAAGATAAACTTTCAGACAAGGAGAATACAACAACTTGAACACCGAACCATACCTAACTTGAAACCTAGAAATATGAGATACTGCTCAAGAAATTATTCGAAGATCAACTTCACGCGCTAGACCAAATATGGAAATCGCAACCGGGAAAGTTCGATGTGTTTCGCGAAGATGACGAACGAACTCACCCCCCCGCCGTGCAAGTGGCATCAGATGCTTCTCCCTGGGCCAGACACTGCGTCCTCTGGTGCCTCTGCATAGAATCCGTGCGCGCAAAACGCGATCTACAACTCGGGCAGAGCACCTTGTCCAGCATATGGACGGCAAGAATATGACGCGCAATGCTCTCCCTTCGCATCGATTTCCGACACCCCTCCCAGTGACAGACCTGCATCGTCTTATCGGCTTTGAGCCGGAGCCCGTGTGCAGTCTGCAAATGCTGTCCGATCGCATTCTTGGTACCCGCCACGAGCGCACCGCATGGTCGGGTGCCGTCGAACCATTGACACTGATGGAGAGAGACGGGCGAAGCGCTGCGTCTCGTGCGGTCGGAGCCGATAGGATAGGGTGTGTGACGTAGTGAGTGAATTGGAGGGGATGTAGATTGGACGAGCGATCGGGACGGGTTGACGTGTTTGTCCAGTGAGTGCGTGGCTGATAAGTTCTGGACGGCATGATAATCTGGTAGTGTCGCAGGGTATACTGCCGGGTCCGGAACGAGAGCCCCCTCAACCCCAACAAGTGCTGTTCCTCCGCGAACGGGCGAGTAATGGGGAGCAGGTGGCTGACAAAGACGCAACGCATCGGCAGGTGGGGAAAGCTGGTTCCAAACCGAAGTACTGAAAAATTGTCTGTCGGCCTCGTCCCATGTGGTCGTTACAGATGGACAGGCGAATGGATCTGCGACCCGGATGGGCTCGGGTTCATTCATTCCGGATAATCCTAGAGCATTCTCATGAGGCATCCATGGATTATAAGCAAATTCTGGCACCAGAAGCTGTCAGTGCTTGAGGAACGGAAAGAAATCGGCACAATTTACCAGTGGCTTGTGACGAAGCTGCTAGCCAGTCGATGGTGGAGTCGCTAGGCCCTATGCTACAACAGTAACCGTCATAAAACTAGGTTCAAATGAAAACTCCCGCGCAGGACTCACCAGGGATATTCAGGAATGACTTCATTGGCGGAAGGATGACTGTTTAAAAAATACTCCTCATTGAAAGGATTCAACATTGTGAAGGTGTCCTGCTGTGAGTGGATTGCGTGTATACCGCCGGGATCTAGACATCCCACCTTTTATCTATGAACTCTTCTGTAAAGAATCTTCGCTGGAGTTCGACTATACGAAACCGATCGGGCCGCCCTGCCAATAGAACAGTAATATTAGGGGAGAGGTCTTGCCAACAAAAGCACGAATCTCAGCTTTGCCCCAACTCTTACGATCCCTGCTGTCAAAATGGGGACGTTGGCAATGAGTTTCGGACCTGGCAGCCCTTCCGCGGAATATTCAGGACATCCCGGGAGTGTCATCGACTATCTATGACTGCTCAATCATTATGCCCAGTAGCCGGAATGAGCGCCAATACGTTCGAATCACACCAACCTTGCCATCCTCTGGGGCGGACCCTCCATACCAGTGTGCGGTTAATAGAAGCAGAACGTGGATTGGCAGGAAGGTGGGGGATGGTACCATGAGGAAAGGGATATTGGCTGCACCAAAACGTTGTGTTTTACCAGCTTGGCTGCGGCTTGCCAACTTGAAGGGCAAGGTTCCACGAGGCATGGAACGCTGTCTCTATCAGCATTGGGGCAGCTTGCCTTATTACGTATGGCATTAACGCCCTCATGGGGGGCGAATGAATACTGACAAGGTACCCGATCACTACCATTGGCATGATCGTCCTCCAACATGGTTGGTGGACAGCCAAATAGGCGCATGCTGTGCGATAGTCAACTCTTGGCGAGGGGTGCCCAAAACGACTCTCACGGAGACGCAGTGCCATTGGCTCTTCTTGTACTGCATGGCCGGATCAGCACGTGCAGTCATCACCCCAAAAGATCTCAGTCAGTGCGCAACGTACGTTCGAGCAGTGAACTGAAGTGACCACTATGAGCTACAATCGTTGTGGAGGGCAAGTTTCACAATCAATCAAGGAGTGGTTCATACCTCAACATACAACGCCGAAAATCAATTATGCTGAATGCTGAACGACACTGTGGTGAACCCGGAATCAGAGAGTAGAGTAGAGTAAGGGGAGGTAGGTATTGGATCATTATCAGGATGTACGGTTCACTAGGAAGGCTCGATGTGATCAAGAACAATATGATCGAATAACCTGCAAATCGCTAAAGTTACCATTCACCGATCATATGCAAATAGTTATACACTCACGGGATGCTATTCATGTCCAGTAGGGGACCGTTCAATATGAGTTAGGAGGCTCAACTCCCTCGTGAACGTGTCTCCACAGTACGGGCAGAGCCACCTGAAGGGAACGTGCTGTTCCTTCATGTGCCTTGCAAGGCTCGACCTCCTCATTGGGTGGCTACTGGGGCATTCGTACCATTGACACGCGTATAATGGCAAGTCGGACGTGACCCCGTGTCTGTCATGTAGGTGATCCCCCAAGTCCTTCACCTTTACTAGATCGTTGCAGAGTGTCCCGTTGTCCACGCACAGACAGATGACCTCTTTTTCATTAAAAACATTCTTGTTGAAATCGAGTATTGCCTTTGAGAGTTCGTGCGTAAGTCGAGCTGAAGCTACGAAAAAAGACGGCATACCTTCGGTGGGAAGTCTCGATTGTATACATTCCGGTTGTCCATAGTCAACGCTAGTAAGACCTTTCGTGTCCACAATGTCGAACGAATACTGGTGGGATGATGTACCCAAGGATGAAGGCCGGTTATATAGGCCAAAGTAAACGGTCCATACGCGCCAATACCATGGAGAAGCCGCCTTGCCAACAGAAGGCGTACCGCGGGGAATGCCAAGTGTGCATTAATTTCTTGGAGACGTGGTGGAAACATCGTATGTTGGAGGTTGGCAGAACCGCGCTCCAAGCCAATCCGGTGATAAAGGAGCGATTGGCAATGGCATAATAGACCAGGTCCCGTAGGGCCCATTCTCTTCTGTCCTGAAAGAGGACACAAGGAACTGACAATTTGAAACGTGGAGTGGTTAAAACCGAGAGGGTAGTTTGATGAGAAGACGAAAGCAGGCGTGTTGCAAACATGAACGCTCAATTTTTGTTCGGACCTGCCGCTCCTTTTGGCACGTCAATCCTTCATTCGATCCAATTTGCCGCGACGCCCAATTTACCAAGCGTCTTATGAACGCAGCGGGTCCCCACCAAACCAGCTCGTCCTGAGCTCAGACGAGCGTCCCAGCTGACTAACCCAAAAACGGCACTTGGCAGATGAACGTCACTGAACCACAAGTCTATCTGAACCGATCAAAGGATTAGATCAGATATCGTGGGCTCTACCTGTCAGTTGCTCGAGCAATTCTTCCTTGTCCAGCACATGCACATAATCGTTGCTCGATTGTTATTGACCTAGACTTTAGGTGATGCGCAATTGGGAACTGCTATCTCCAAGTTGGAACCATTGAATGGGTGAAATGTGATCCTGGACCGAACAACGTGTTCGTTAATAGATTTGTTCCACAGATACAAACCAGACTTG
>JAHZSR010000221.1:0-27473 GCA_025782845.1 Boletus coccyginus | reverse complement strand
ATGCCCTCTTCAACTAACCACGGAGGTACATATGGATAGTCTTCAGGCTCGTAGTAGCGTGGTGACGCCGTCGTACGCGGGGAGCTTTCAACTTTTCCTTTGTTGCTCTGGCATCAGCCTTTTTTTCCAGGACCTGGAAACGATGAGTACAGTTGGCTAATTGGAGCGATGAATGGGCACAAACTCTGCTCGTTTATTCCATTCAATGGTTCTATATCCTTTCTCTTGCCACCCTGGGTGTCCACTTCTCGCTAGCGCCTGAAGATGTTGTCGAACAAAATTGTCGACGGCAAAGTTTGGAAGTAGAGGCTTTCCGAGGTATAAACTCGACCGACACACGGCGCAGGTGGGCTCGTATTGCTGAAAAAGAAGCATTATGAAAGCCGTTGCAGCAAGGATGCAATACGTACGTTCTGTGCCAGCCATCCATAGCCGCACTCGCCGCAGCAAGTGTGTCCACATGGATTTGCTACTTGTGCACCAACACTAAAGTGCGGTAAATTCTCAACCACGCAGCGGATCTCGAGGGTGTCAACCTACAGCAAATCACAACAGCTTCTCGGAAATAGCGTCTCAGAAAATGTAAATAGGAAATCACAGGCGATAGACGTACATGGGACAAGTGAGCTCTGTTTCGTATCCCGCCAAGATAGCTTGTACATCGACGTCTTCTTGTGACTCTGCTTTCCTCTTACCTTTATTGATCGTAGAGGATGATCCTGTGGATGGCATAGAATTCTCGTGTACTTGGTTTATGCCGCTTGTGCCCTCTGTTCCAGATGAATGAGTACCATGGAAACGGTCTAGCACCATCCACGCGGACGTAGCTCCGCAATGATGGAACAGACATACCACCTCGGGGAGAGTCGAAAGCTGTTTTCGACGTGTTATCTAAATTCAATCATTCATCAATGAAATTCGACGATAACGCACTATTAGCATCTGTTGGGTGAACCCCTTGCATATTAATAAACTTTTGAATGAATCTTCGGCAACGCTTACCTTGGCGCATTACGCTGAGTGCGCGAGCCTCTAGCGCATCTACAGCGGAAAGGAAAGCGAAATCCACGTCTTCGACGCTGCTTGACCTGGTGGATAGTACAGGGCTCGCCGCGGTGGACGGTACGATAGTTTGGAGGACGGCCGGAGGAATGGAGACTTCAGGAGTACATCTACTAATTGTCGGTGCTTGGAGCCCGGGAATGTTATCAAAGTCAAGACCATCAAAATAGTTAGGGAAGTCATCATCTTCATCTCTGAGTCCCGCCATCGTTGTGAGCTTTTGTGGCAGAGCGCAAGTGTTGACGAAGTTCCGCCAGCGCGTTCTGCCGTCATCAAACCAGTTGTATCACATGACCGTCAGCTCATACCCGTTAGACCAGCTTTGATCGCGGTTCTATGCCATCGCTTCGGCTGGTTGTTTTAGATTTGTGAACGAATGAACAAGCATCGTAAGTCTTTCAAACTTTCAAGCCCCAGAGCGGATTTGCTGCCTCAGGCTAGAGAACATTGCTTATTTAGCTTGATGTGTGACGGTGACAGCGGAGCCGTGCAGAGGGACACGTTTATTCCTCGTGCGAGAATACAGGTGAGACAGCGATGAGAATCCATAGAGCGCTCGAAGAACTTCTTCTCAGCACTACCCTTACCTCTTGACGTGCAAAGGCCACTTTCGTCCCGTAACACGTCACACTCGCCACTCCGCGGAACACGCGCATAGTCCCAGTGGTATGCGTATGTAACCTCCTTGCTCGACCGGGATGTTGGGATCGTGATTGGGGCGTCAAGCACTTATTCTTTCTTTAGTTGATAAAATTGTCCAATTTAAAGGGACGCATATCGAACCAATGGTCGGCGCCGCTGTATGTCCGTGTGTTATTTTCTTCTCGTGTCAGTTGACGTCTATATTTCTACGCAGTGACAGATCAGATGACCCGTTGGGGCGAATGTACGCAGGGAGGATTCCATTCTTTTCCCTCGCAGTGTCTACCTTGACTACCAGGACCACCTGATTGTCTGATCGCGAATATCTAATGAGGGAATACAAGAAAAAGACATTTTAAAGCACACTGCCTCATCGCTCGGCTAGCATGACTTTTCCCATAGAGATAAGCACGCATTCAGTGAAGAAGTTGAAGCTTGATGATCCTGGCTAAAAGTCTAAATAAAGTGCGGAGCGACAGCGATGGTACCACGTCAGTGCTACCCTTTTGTCTGAGAAGGTCGATTCCATGAGAGAACCACGGTGGGAACTGAGAAAACCTGTACGTGGAAAATGCAGTTTGTCGTCCTTGGCGGTTTCGACGTTTCACCAGGGGCCTGACCCTGCTAAGCATTTGTAGCGATTCGGGTTTAGTATCATTAAAAGTGGATGCAGGTACAGCAGCGGTGTATGCGGATGGCGATGCTATGTATAAAAGTACAAAGGAGAACACGTGCTAACAAACGAGAGCGAAGGGGGAATGCTGGTTAATCACTACACCGACACTCCGATCGCGGACGAGGGAAAGCGTGTTTGCGACACGTCCGGGGGATTTTGAGAATCGGGGAGAGTGTCTCTGCCTGCCCCCGAAGAAAGAAGTGACCCGATGGCCATGGACGCTTTGGATCTTGGTGAATACTCTTCCGAATCGCTGCGCGACGAGTAAGGGCTCGGGGGCAGATCGCGTGATGGTGGATGTGAGGAGCATGCGTCATGACGTGGAGATGGTGCAGGGGAGGGAGAATATTTACGGGGAGGCAGTGGTTGATGGGGTGGCTCCCTCGGGGAAAGTGCAGACTTGCGAGTGGAATCATGTCCGTTGGACAGGTCGACCGTGGGGCGTTTTTTGGGGGGCTATATGTGTGAGGAGATGATAGGGGATATTGGTGAAGAGGTGTGGCAGGGGGGATCTTGGCATCGGTAGTGTACAAGTCCATGAGTGTCCTATGCAGCGAAGCTATGGCAGCTATGCGCTGTTCACGTATGAGCACGGTGGAGACAAACGAGCGAGGGGAATGCACCAACCTGGTCCTCTGCACTCTTGGCATTCAACATGGCGATGAGCATGTCACGGTCGCCGTCGCCCTTGGATCTGTATGCGCCAAGGATCTCTCTGAGGCTTGGGGGAGGTGGCTGGAAATAAAGATGAGGGGGACACGGAAGAAGAGGCAGAGGCATATTGACCTGTTCGAGGACGTGCCAGGTGGACACGAGGAGCCTCCTGTGGTCGAGGGACGGAAGGGGGAGGTGGGGGTAGTCTTGAGAGGAGTTCATGCTGTCTTGGAGGCAGCTTTGGGCATGCGCAGAGTTTTTGTAGGACAGCCAAGTGCAACATTCTATCTTTGAGCAGCACAAGGGGTAGTATATTTAGAATGCCAAGCCAAGGTGAGGCTGAATCAAACAGTCGCTCGCTGTGCTATATTTGCGAGGCGCGGCACATTATTACCCACCGTGCAGCCGTCCACCAGCCCCCCTGGCCATACCACGACCACTCACCGCTGGAGACCTGTCCAGGTTGCGCGGGAGGGAGAGGGGCTGTATTTATTCCCTGGGAGCTAATTTTGTGCCTGTTACACAGTGGTCTTGGCAGGAAAACACTATTTATATCCGTCGCTAATACTTCATTTTCGACCGGATCCTGTGTCCACGGCGTGTCTGGCCAATCAAAATTCCCAAAATATCCCCTGCTCTAGATACATACTTGCCATATTTGGCATCCGTAGTCATTGCAGGGTTATCCATCATCACGACCCCGCTCCGGGGCTGTCCCTAACCACCATGCACGCCCCCGCTAGAAAATTACACCCATCAAATACCCTCCACCTCCTCCCCAAGTATTCCTGGCGCCACCGCTCCATCAACTCTGCTTTATACTACTTCACAAACCACCACGAGGCAAACGCCCTCCTTGCCAGCCTTCCTCATGGCCCCATCGGCTTCGACCTCGAATGGCGCCCCAATTTCCGCAAGGGCCAACCAGAGAACCGCGTCGCCCTCGTGCAGCTCGCAACAGCAAATACCGTGATTCTTCTTCACATCCACTTCATGACACGTACTTGCCTCCATCTCGCGCCCTGTTATTCACTGACATCTCTCCAGAATTCCCGAGCCAGCTAGCAGAGTTGCTTGGCTCACCGTCCTGGATCAAGGCAGGCGTCAGCATCCAACGTACGTAATCAGCTCTCAGATGCGCTGCCCTGTGGCCTCAAATCTCACCAGATGACTGCGAAAAATTATATCGCGACTATGGTGTATCTGTTCGCAATTGTGTCGAGCTTTCTCTTCTCGCCCGCACGGTCGACAATGTTCGATGGAAGGGAAAATATACTCATCACCTTGGCTTGGCTCGATTGATCGAGACATATGAGCAAGCCACTTTATTCAAGGGGAAAATACAGCGTAGCAACTGGGAACGGTACCTGACTGGACTTCAACAGGAATGTAAGTTAATAGTACCAACGTGTGACTTGCAACAGCATTTTGATCACTGTTTTAAGACGCGGCAAATGACGCACACGCCGGTTACGTTATTTATTCTCGCCTCCTCGACATGGCTTACGCCATGGATCCCGTTCCACTGCCCACCTACTACTCTTTCAGCCTCGTCGGTGGCATTCTACGTGACAGTTCAGGGCTTGTCCCTTGGCAGGCACACAACCCACATTATGATCCAGGACCGCCTCCACCTCCAAAGCCCAAGAAGCTTGACAAAGATAACCAAGAACGTCCTATTTTGGACCCTGCTATCGCTAGCGGGCATGGCACTTGACTCGGTGCCATTTTTCCCAGCACCAGCACAATTCTGCTCCAGCGTAATCAATTGGAAACTGATCCTAACACGGAGAGCCAGGGTAGGTTGCAGGGTATGTACTAGACATCACCTGACACGGCAAGGTTGAACGTCCGATCCGGACGGACGTTGGAGTCGACACCGTAGATTTTTGTCTCATCAACGATGGAGCATTTGGTAGCACTGCCGAAATCCTTTATCTATGGACGACTCATCTAATTCGTAAAGTTGTACTTGTGACTACTAGGCAGGGCACCTGGACCTTCTTTGCTCAATATGTCCCACTTCACTCTGACTTTGCACTAAGACGGACAGGTTCGAGAAAGATCACTGATTGTCATCATGTCTACACGTCGTTCATACACATCGTCGGAGGTCCCCTATCAAGCGCCTAACCATCAGCGGAACCTGAAAAAAGCTGCGGCCTTATCAGAATGAAAGGTCCCGTAGATTGCATACCTCCAGGGGTATCCGTGCACCAGCTTGCGGTCCAGAGGTACCCACTACACGGAGTTGGTCATGGGGAAAGGGACTCCGAGTCCAGTTGATGTCACTGACCCATAAGTCACCTTGTCACCGGCAGTGTATACGACACCTAACTGCCAAGTTACTGCCTCGCTGCGGGTCCCCGTAGCTTTAGTCGCTGGAGAAACAGCACTACTCGAGTTGCGGTGGTCGTGCGTGCCCGTGTGAGACCGTCGACACGGTCAGCGCCGACAACCACTTCCTCGGCTGCACCCACTGCAATCCTGTTATGTGAGCAAATTCAAGGCAAGCTATGGATCGACGCACCTGCGCTCCATCCGCTCGAGTTACTGCCGGGCACGGCATTGGTCCAGTAGGCTGCCTGCGTACTTGCTTAGTGGATGGTTCGCGGGGGTACGAGTTGTCTACTACCTCCCAGATGTAACCTCCGAATGATACCGTTTCAACGTCTGCAGTGTACGCTTGTCCTGAAACATACGCAGCGGCGGTTGAACAAACTGGGTAGCTGAACTCAGTGAAACCTGTGGCACTCAAAGCCTACTTGATCGCTCATCGTATATATTGTTGGCTATGCCTAAGCTTGCCCTGTGAAATAGCAAGCACGCCTGGGAAGCGTCCTATAGCATGACCCACCGAATGAAGGGAAACCTTTCTTCATCTGAACAGCAATGTTGCTGAGATTCTCGATGGTAATATAACCCAACCCGGCAGCAGTACTTGAAGCAGGAGCACCGATATATATTTTCACCTAAGTATTCCTGTCAGGAGAAGTTGGTCCGAGAACGGACTCGATGGTACACGCACGTTTGTGTTTGGGCTAGTCTCTGCCGTGCCCATATGTCCCGTGGGGGAGGTTACCGTGCAAAATAATATTTTCTTGACAAGCACTTCGAGAGATTAGTGGGCAAGGCACCTGAAGATCCAAGAATGGACTCACCGATACGATGATATAGTTTTGCAGGCCACATGCATTATCATCGGGCAGAATGAAGTCTAGAGCTCTGGGGAGCAGATCCTGCCTTACAGAACTGGACGTAGATTGCATCGAACCCGACCTGGTCGGTCACGCTACCCAGATTAACATCTGGGAGCGGGCACTGCGGTGCACCTTGGAACTGTTGGAGACGAGTGCACTCCCGACTAGCAAGAAGAATACCTGTGATGTAGTACTTGAACAATATATTAGCCACTATCCATGGACGAAATTTGTGAACTTACGGTTTCAAGTTGCTGACTCCCGATGCCAGAGAGCAAATTTCCGTGACGGAGGCAACGTAACCTGTAGAGCCACCCCCCTCGATACCAAGGTCGACACTGCAATCGTCGTTTGAGTGGCCTGGCGCTCGCTGCACTAATCAACCTACCCATCTAGCGCTGCGCTCTCGAAAGGTCATGTGGTGCTGCTCCCACCCAAAAGGAGGTTTCAAACTACAAGTAAAGCCCTCAGCCGGGGCCAGATAAAGACGCAAAAGTACCCACTACTTTGTGCAAAGGTTGGCACCACTGGTGAAGCTGACGCCACCGACCGCACCTCCCAGAGAAATGTTACGATCTTGTATTGAGATTGACAATATAATCGATGTCCGCGGCTGAAGTAGAACAATTGGCAAGGTTGGTTCCTGGAAAAGTGGAGTTGTCCGTCGGGTTGCATATCTAGCGTATAGTCAATGTGAAACGACGGCTGGGAGAGTGTGTTGCATACATTCGCAAGATTCAACACGGGCATTCCCCTGGTGCCGAAGAACGTGTCTACGAAGGTCACAGGCAGGGCATCGATAGCGTCATCCTTTGGTACCTAGAATGAGATTCTTTACACAAGCCCCGCAAGGACAATATACCCGGCAGTAAAATGGTGTCGGTTGTTGATAGTAAGCAGTATTGCTGCTAGTTGCACCATGGGAGTTTTTACCCCAGTATCTATGCCGGGATGTCAGGAAATGGTTAATGAGGATGCAAAGACATCTCACACTGCGACCTGGACAGCGTGTCGTAAAAGCTATCGAGAGGAATTATCAAAGGGGACATGCATTGTCATAATAAAAGTTGTCGTATGCCAGTACCTTGCTCAGGCATAAGCGGACGGACAAAAAAGATCGTGAAAGTGGGAAGTAATGCCACGTCCCAGACCGTAAGGAGAGCGTCTTCCTTCAACTCAGTCATGATCGTTCAGCTCTTGTACCTCCGAGGGAGTCAGCTGGCAGGACGCCGCAGGAGGAGGGACAAGTTTACCCTCGAATTCGACATCCTCCATGTGAGCGCATATCGCGGCCGCATAGCACAGGGCACTATATTGGGATGACGCCGTCCCCGAGGATTCCTAGCCTGACTAGCTCAAAGTTGCACTTCTTTGTTTCGCTGGCATGACTATAGCAGGACAGGAACAACAGGGTTCAAAGACTCACGCGTCGCAACCCGTACGAAGGTTTACGAAGACGTGCACATGGCATTCACCTGATAACAAATCTTTTCTTTTGCAAGTGTTTGATTGTGCGACCCCCGAGTCCTAACAGCATGAGCCTGGAGTTGATCCGGAATGCCGGGAAAAACACGTCACGTGAAGGAACTGTATCGGCATCAGTACTCCCGCTGGCACTTCCATCAAGCACTGAGCTTTGATCGCACTTATCAGGTCGGATTCCAGAAAGAAGCATCACTGGACATCCGCATGTTAGTAAGAAGATATCTATATAGGAGTAATACAGCAATCGATGGCCAGAGATGAGGGAGTGTGATGGATTAGGCTGATGATGCTCCCGAGTCTTCGCTCTCACCATCTGCAGAGGCAGCCGACGCCGCATTGCGCACAGGTTCTATCAAGGGATCAATACGGTGCAGTACCAAAAAGAGTGAAAGTTTACCAAAGTATGGGTGTGCTTGCGCTTCACGAGCCGTCAAGCGTTCTTGATGATCATAGCGAAGTAATTTATCAAGGAAGTGATTGCCTCGTTGGAAAAATATCGCTGGTTTTCCGACGTAACGAATCTCGACCACGCCTTTCGGGGATACCTATGCGATGCGATTGGCAGTTGTTCGAGGAAGAGGGACAACATGTTACCTGCCCAGGAGCTCGTCGTACTGCGGATCGAGCCGAATGTTATACTTGTCAATGTAAGCATATAGTTCATCGGTGCCGAGAACCTTTGCGATCTTGACCAGCTGGTCGTAGTTATCGTGTCCGTGGAAAAATGGTTCCTTCCTGAATATCTACACAGGAATGATAGGGAAACACAGGTAAATTGACAAAGGGACATTCTCACCATCGAGGCAAACATGCAACCAAAGCTCCACATGTCGAGGCTGTAATCGTACTCCTGGAAATCTACCAAGAGCTCGGGGCCTTTGAAGTAGCGCGACGCCACACGAACATTGTATTCGACTTTGGGGTGGTAGAACTCGGCCAAACCCCAATCAATGAGCCTTAGCTATGATGATCATGTTTAAACTGGTAGATATGACACACTAGACTCGACAAATACCTTGCGTCGATCATGATCGATCATAACGTTATGGGGCTTTACATCTCGATGCATGATTCCTCGCGAATGGCAGAAATCCAGTGCCTAGAGGATAAAGGTATTAACAATGGATATCAAGACGTCAAGAGAAGAAAACCTTGAGAAGCTCGAACATGTAGAATCGGACGTCGAAGTCGGTGAATCGTGGATATAGCACCTTGAAGTCGACGTTGTCGACGTACTCGGTGACTAGACTGGGAATTTTGGAGGCTGGGTCTCGGACAACATCTAAGAGGGCCACAATGTTCGGACCACCCGCAAGGTTCTGCAAGATCTTGATTTCGCGCTTTATTTTCTTCTTTTTCACCGGTTTGAGGACCTTGATGATGCACTTTTCGTCGTGTATGACATTAATTCCCTCAAAGACCTGGAAGACGAAATGATTAAGATCTGCCGGCGATCATATACAGAGTTGTACCTCTGAATATTTGCCCCGTCCAACTTTGCGCACTATCTCGTAGTGGTCCTGTGAACCCCATTGGACTTGCAGATTGTCTGTTGCGTGGTGTCAGGACTGGGATTAGGCAAAAGAAATGTGGGTTTGACCGTATTCATGCCATGCAGGACCGAACTGTGCGTTGACATCCCGATAGACGCGTGCGACAGACTTTGTGGGGGGCCGTACCATGGAAAGAAGTGATGGAAACCAGCCGTGACTTGGGCCTTGAATTGGCTGGACGCAACGTGCCACCGCCTACCGAGACAACTTACCCACGCCCGTTCAAAGCTAGCTTCGAATAAGCAAGTCGAGTCGTGAGGCAAATGTCTTGTCGAAAGCCCTCGCAATGGCCACCATCCGTCCAGTTTATTACCTCCCCACGGTACCACCACTCCGTGCCAGCACCCACGCGAACCTTGCTCACCAACGGCGCCGTTCTACCACCGCCCAGTCACGCCGTCAATCCACTGGTTCGTATCAAACTCGTCACAGACCCAGGCCATCCTGCACGCGGACAGTATGGCCTGTTTGCACATAAGAAGATCCCGCTGAGATCACACATCATTGACTATATCGGTGAAGTACACTGCCAGGAAAGACCCGACTCGGACTACGACCTCTCGCTATACCGCTCGCAGGATGGAGTTAATGTTGGGATCGATGCCCGCATTATGGGCAACGAGTCCAGGTTCATTAATGACTACCGAGGGATCCAGGGCAAGCCAAATGCCGAATTTGTGGAATACCGGACTGCGTGGGGAGAGTGGCGGATGAGTATTTGGAGTCAGGGTGAAGCTATCAAGAGAGGGGACGAGATCCTGGTTTCGTACGGCAAGTCGTGGTGGCGAAGCAGGACTACACACCAGCCTAGCCCTGCGTGAGTTTACGTGCAGCTAATGAATGGAGCCTATCTAATCTGCCCACGTAAACAAGAGTGCAGTAGTTGGCGTGGCAGTGTTCAGCTTAGTCAGACAACAAACACGTGCACACAATTCGAGCCCGTCCTGGTCTGGCCGTGACCATCGACACTTGGTACCAGATGATCCCTCGCTTCCCTTCTCAGAGCGTCTCATCATTCATTTCTTTTTACGCCTGTGCCAGACAACAGACGAAGCGGCCTTTTTCATCCTATCGTATAGGATCTCCGCATGTCCATCCGTCAATTCCGCGCACCCAACACGGCCAGAGGCATAAACCCAGAACCAAGGTTCCATTTGAATTTCTCGTATCATACATCAACGTAACTCTCTTTCTTTACAGCGCGTGTTTCACACTTCCGCCGCACTTTCAGCGGGAGTCAAAAATCCCTACGAGGTTCTAGGTGTTGGCAAAGATGCATCGGTTGCTGAGATCAAAAAGACCTATTTTGCTGTACGCGCTCGTCTTCTTGTTGTCGCCGTAGCTACTTACCCAAGCCCGGATATAGCTTGCACGAAAGTATCACCCCGATACGAACCCCGACAAGGATGCACAAGCAAAGTTTGTTGAAATACAAGAGGCTTATGACGTAGGTTCCCCATTCTCGAAATTCACCAGACATCCCACTCGCCCTAGATTTTGAAAGACGAGAAAAAGCGTGCTGTCTATGACCAGTATGGGGCAGCTTCTCAACAGCCGGGCTTTGATCCGAACGCATTTGCTCGAAACCCTTTTGGAGACGCTACTGGTGGTTTTGCCGGGTTCCGCGACTTTGGTGCAGCTTTCGGTGGCGCACAAGGCGACTTGTTTTCCCAGCTCTTCGGTGGTACCTTTGGCGGGCGTGCCCGTTCTGCTGGTTTTACCCAGAGCTCCCGAGGTGCTGATATCGAAGCTCGTGTCAACGTCACTTTTATGGATGCTTGTAAGGGCACCGTCCGCACTGTGAACATCAATCCGGTCTCGACCTGTTCAACGTGTAGCGGTACTGGCCTCAAGCGGGGTGCGAACCGTGCAACCTGTAGTTCATGTCATGGTACCGGGACGCGGACATTTGTCATAGACAGTGGATTCCAGATGGCTAGCACCTGCGGAACATGTTTAGGAACAGGTTCCACTATCCCTCGCGGTAGTCATTGTGACCACTGTGGTGGTCAGGGACACGTCAGAAGCAAGAAAACCGTCAACGTCGATATTCCCCCAGGTAGGCAGTTAAACATCCCTTAGTCTTGTGCACATCTCGATGCTGATTCAACACAGGCGTCGAGGATGGCATGACGGTCCGTGTGCCAGGAGCTGGAGATGCCCCATTAACGGGCAAAGGAAACCACGGAGACCTATTGGTTCGTGTTGGTGTAGCTCCCTCGAAGATCTTTCAGAGACAGGGGGCGAATCTTCACCACGAAGCACGAATACCTCTACACATCGCACTTCTGGGCGGCCGTGTGCGGGTCCCGACACTGGATGGTCATGTCGATGTGCGTGTCCCAAGTGGGACGCAACATGGTGAAGAGATGGTTCTCAGAAACCATGGCGTTCCGTCAGTTTTTGGTGGAGAAAAGGGGGATTTATTTGTCTCCTTTACCGTCCAGCTTCCGAGGTAAGACATCTACACTTGCTCGCGAAGGTAAATACGAAGATACGTCACTAGGTCATTGACGGCACGGCAACGTGAAATCCTACAGCAGTTCGCAGACGACGTTGAGGGTCGCAACACACCTTCGCGGAATACTGCAGCGCACGACAAGGATGATGTGGGATCAACGGCCTCGGGTTCCAAAAACATGGAAGATAGAGGCGCAGACAATGGTAGGGGTTATTTTGCTTATCCGGCCGCATCCCCCGAGGATGGCTGGCTGTCTCGTGCGTGGAAAAGAATACGAGGGCTTACTGGGTTTTGATTTATTCATGGGCTTGACTTGCGACACTGTTCCATCACACGATCGCTTCTCAATTGAATACCATAGAGGAACAGGGAGGCGGAGAAACGGCGAACAGGGACAGTGCGTCGGAGAGCGCGGAGCGAGGGACGAGGAAGAGGGCTACGGTTTGAATAGAGTCATAGAAGCATATTATCGCATATTCAGATTTTGCTCAACACTGGTTAATGTCGCATGGGGATACCCTTCATAAAAGGAAACGAGTCGATTTGGCCGTGGACATGTTCCGCCGCGGTCATAGTTGTCATCCTTTGACTAGCACTTCGCGTTTCCCTCCTTCCACCGACCCGCCTCGTTCTCAAAACTTAAACTTTCTACCTGCGCAGTGATCTCGTACCGATCTTCTCCGTCACCCCTCCCAGGAACAGATCCTGCTTTCACACACCTGATCTCTGCCGCCTCTTTCCTAGGACAATTTCATGGACATGCTTTCGCAGTGGCAGCCTAAAGAAGCCTTTGTGCTTCTTTGTGCGTCGCCTTACAACACATGACAAAGGTCTTACAGTATGTCTCGTTTAATCCTTCGCTAAGTTGCCTTGCAGTCCTTGTTAGTCCACCCCTGTGGTCAGGCGGAAAGGGACACCTCGTCGTCCGCAGATGGAAGCCGCCCTCGTATCGTCTGTATAAATGGGACGCTAGAATGACCTCCCATTGGATCTGAACTGCACTCCCTGACAATCATGTCCCCTCTAGTCTCGTTTCCTTCAAAGCTATGGCCATCTCCATGGTCCCCTTCGTCCACTCCCAGTGCTCCATACACAGAAGGATCTATAAGCACGACGCGCACAGTTGACTCCGTCTCCCTCGTGTCCCACGATGACGTGCCAAAACTCCCAACGTCGCGTTTGCTCTTCGTGCACATAGGGTAACCCGTTTACTACTCACTCGCGCCGATTGTACTTAATACAGCTGCAGAGCTGCAATGACGTTGTTCCTTGCCACTACAGATTCCGTACGCGCCATGCTCTGAATCTGTGATCCTCCCTTTACGCCTACACAGACCGTCGTTTCCACGAGTTTGCCCACCATCACTAGTGACCTTTCGGCATCTCAAAGCCAATACACCTGGGTTGCAGTCGCGTATATGCTCACCCAGACTGCATGTCAGCCACTATATGGCAAGGTATCTGATCTCGTTGGCCGGAAGGTCTGAACTTCTCTCCCAGATTACACGATAAACTCTAACAGTGCCTCAGAATGTCATGTACACGAGCATGGTGATATTTGCACTTGGTTCGTTACTCTGCGGTGCAGCCAAGGTAATCCAAGATGACTTCTCCATAGTATCTCTTCCCTGATCGGATTGCCTCAAGTCCATCGTGGGACTCATATTAGCTCGGGCCTTGGCCGGTGTAGGGGGTGGAGGAATAGTCAGTTCAGTGTGGGTCATCACTTCCGAAATCGTTGAGCCAAAAAGCAGGGCCAAGTGGTCTCAGGCACTCAGCGTTACATGGAGTTGTTCTGCTATCGCAGGACCCTTATTAGGCGGATTTTTCAGCTGTAAGTCAGTTATCATACTTCCAAGCACGTGCCAATATGCATGTCGGTTAGCTGATTCGTCCGCGTCAAGCATGGTCAGTTGGAGATGGGCCTGTAAGTCGCACACAGTTATATTAGATCACCATTCAGCGCCGTTTTTCCCCAAGTTTACATGAATATCCCTGTTTGCGCGGTCGCGTCCATTCTTCTAGTACTATCTCTTCGAGGCGTCACTATTCGTCGGGCCAGTGGTGCCTCGTGGCAAATATTTGTTCAAAAATTCGATTTCCTTGGCTTGTACGTTCGTGATTTATTCTTCATTTCCACGAGCTTACGGCAGATTTGCAGACTGCTCTTTATGGTTGGGACAGGGTTGTTGATTGTCGGTTTTAGCTTTGCCACGAGCAACGGTTGTAAGGTGAAATTGTGACCTCACATGTCCAGAGCTTCATTCAATTTACAGGGACTTCGCCCTCCACTCTTACGCTTATCATGATCGGACCTCTAATCCTCATCTTTGGCAGTTTTTATGAGGTGCACACGAGTCGCGATGCCTTGTTCCCACCTGTAGCTTTTCGAAGCCTCACCATCGGTATGGGAATTTTTGATCAGGGGCATTCATGAACTCATCGACCTCCCAGTCTGCATCCTCATTGTCACCTTCTTCCATAACCTGGCGTTTAACGCTGGGACCTTCTATCTCGCGTTATATTTCCAGGTGCGCTTTCTCACCGTGTTAACCAGCTGGGCAAAGAATTACCTTCCCATCAGGCAGTAAATGGCTCGACCCCTCTGGAAGCTGGTATTCAGATGTTGCCGTATTCCCTCGGATCCTCATTGGCCTCTATGCCGGCTGCATGGTTGATTGGATATTGGCAGAAAAGGACGGGCGATACAACTGGTCAAAAGTGGGTGATAATGACTGGGCTTTTCATTGCGACAGTAGGATTTGGTAAGTAAGCCGAGTTGAGCTGTCTTGAGTTTTACCTCACTGCATTTGTTTTAGGGCTTCTCGCGCTACTTAACGAGCACTCCCTGCGCCTTTCGCAGTTAGCCTTTCCGCTAATAGCTGGCATTGGCATTGGGATGTTGTTCCACGCTCCATATCAGGTGTTCGCAAAAGCGCTAGGACCCTCTGATCTTGCAACGGGAACCAGCGCATTTTTCTTGGTGAGATTCATTGGCGCAACGATTGGATTGGTAAGATTTGATAAACACTGTTTGCCATTATAACTCAATTTTGGCTCAAGGCTGTCGCTGGTTTGACATTCGATGGGGTACTGACACGTAACATGCCGTTGGGCTACCAAATTCAAGGATCATCCTCAATTGACTGGACATCGTTGAGTTTGATCGAGCCCCTTTCCCTGAAATGGGGGGTTCTACACGCCGTTTCAAAGGCTATCCAAGTATGTTGTCTGTGCTTCATCAACTAATCATACACATCATCTCCCTTAGACAATCTGGATCGTATGCACACCACTTCTGTGTGTGGCTATGTTGGCAAGTATAGTAATCAAGAGGTCCTATCCGGTTGCTGATTGTGAATTGACTACAAAGATTTCGTTTTTCGTAAAGCGGTTCCCCGTAGAAGATGTCCAGGAAGAGAAAGAGCACACGGATGCCTCCTCCGATTCAACAGAACTCGCGACACAAGCATAGAATAAATGGATTACAACATGTCTGTAGCATCTAACATTATTGTACATGGAACTAGAGGTAGAGCCTCGTGGCATTCATACTGTGGGCATATAGTAGAATGTTAGCACGTTTTCCAATTCGATGATCGTACCTCTCTCGAACCATCGAAGAGCATAAACAGCAGAAAGGTTCTCGGAAGAACCCAAACAATTTCTATTCACGACGCAGCTGCGTCCATGTATTGTCGGATCTCATCTAGGATACGTACGGTAGCGCCTACACCTCGTGTTTGAATAATACGGCTCCCGTGTGTATTTCCGCGGGTCAATTGGTACGCAACACGCGACGCGGCAGTCAAGCTTTCTGACGCATTCCACAGAATTGGTGACCACCTATAAGCAGAATTACTTACGTGTGTGTGCTCTGTGGCCAAGTACCTATGAAGACGGAATAACGGAATGCCTAATACCAATCTGGTAGGACAGAGCGAGGCGGGCGCCTTCGAAGGATCCAGAGTTAAGCCCATCGGTCGATTGAATACAGTACAAGAACACGTGTCTGTGAGAATGTCAACGAGAACCCTGCTATCCGAAGAACGAAAACGTGGGTGACCTCAATCAAGGGTTGAGTTGACGCCATTGGTTGGTAGTTCCGCGGAACACTGGAAAGAAATCACCAAGGCACGAAACACACCATCGGACGGGGTCTAAGGCACCGCAAGACGCAGCGTGTCGAAAGTGCGTAAACAGGACACTCGAGAAGGCGGCGCACCTTATTCCAAGGCTCAACGTAAAGTGGTGACATTGCGGCAAGGACACCCTTCAGATCTAGCTGGAGCAAAGTTAGGTGGGTATCACGGGATGAAGAAGTCGCTGAAGAAGGAAAGGTTTCATAGTTCTTGCTGGATCAAGAAACTGACCAGTGACGGCACATAACACCTGTTCGCGATTTGTAATGCCAATACTATTAAGTTCATTTGTGAGGATGAGGGCATCGTCTTCGCCGACCGATCGAGACAACGTATCGAGATTTACACCAACGCATCCTTGAATCCCCGGATTGTCACTAGTTTGCAAGATCGAGGGAGTGCATCTCGTCGCACGACCTCAGCATGTATGAAAGGTTTACGGTGTTGATTTGCGGAAATTCATGTCCATTCCAAGTCGCAATGACACATACCATCTAGTCTAAACAGGTTGTGCTTCTTGCCAGGCCACCGCGGACGAAGTTGAGGTCTTTATGGGGAACCGGAGGCGCTTGTGTGTGTCAAGATATCTATTAGCTATTGGACACCTGAGTGAGTCCTTGGGTGAACAAATACTCAGTCCAAGCTAGGCACGTTACCAATCGGAAGTGACCAAGATTGGCAGGATTGACAAGGCCCAATGGCATGTTTGCGGCGTGCGAGGCGTTCGCATTGCATCTTATTCCGAAGCGGTTACTAAGTCTCAGGGTGACAACAATGTACACAGCCTCACGAGTCTACAAATTCAATCGCAGCTACACGCCCAAATGAAGTAATCACTTCTTCGGTACTGCGCGAAAAGTGATTAGTAGATGTTGTGTGAAATATCAAGACGAGTTTGCCACGGGGGTTTATAGAATATTTTAATACGTTGTCTGGACCAGGGCCCAAAATATGACATGAGTGAGAGCAAACAAACAGGATACCCATTTGATGACCCCCATAGCTGTAGTAAGCATCATGTAATGGTCAGCCAGATCCCCAATGGCCGATGCCCGTGTGGTCATACACACACGGTACCTACCAAGTACCTGAGCCCAATCATGCGTGCACGATATCCTTCAGGTATCTAGCCAGCAACCAGAAATCAGGCTGGCATTGGAAATCACGGCAGTGAGGACTTTCCACTTAGACAAGACCAGCCTCTTGAATGGGGAAAATAAGACTGTGAGACTGGTGGTGCATTCAAGTTGACTATGGCGGGGCGTACAGGTAGTACAGAAAAGTGAAGACAGGTAAACATCAAGACGGTGTTGCAATCAAAGGGTAGGGATAGAAAAGAGAAGCTACTCGGCAAAATTTGTTCCAAACCCAGAGACAGACTCGCTCATGTACATTGCCATTCTCCAAGTTGTCAGTTGTATCAATCACTCTTTCCACGAGTGTGCTGTCCATCCATCCTTCGATGAAAGTACCTTTGGGGAGAATACAAGAGTCCCAGATTGTTACGCGAAGCGTACCCAAAGGAGAGACTCGAGGGATTACTTCTCCGGAGATACTCACGAAGAGACTCTGCGTTGGAGCAAGTACAAGGGTCTAAGGTTACTCGAAGGACAAGGGTCAAAAGCCTGAGTCAATCGGACTGCAGGGAGTTTCACGAGGAAGACGAAGGACGAGGGACTAAGTCGATCAGACTTTAGGACTCAAGAGTACGCTATGATTGCGTAGAACGAGAATAGAGAAAGTACAAGTATACGACAGGTATATACATACTACAGGACGCGTCATCGTGGAAGAAAGGAGAAGGTGAAGGAACGATGAAGTAATCGTACGCGTCATCCGCAGTAACACTACGCGTCATCCGCAGTAACACGAGGGGAAAGATAAGAACCACGAGACCGATGTAAGAGAATCGGCCGAGGAGATAAGTGTTCGTAAAACAAGAGGGAAATCAAAGGAGAAAGAAAGAAGAATGAAACGAACTAATAATGAGTAATGCTACGTCCCAAGTGATCTGCGAGAGTCCAAGGAAACGATATACTCGGCGAGGAAAGCAAAAAAGGTAGAGGCGAGGAGAAAGGAGAAAAACCGTAACACAGATTGGCCAAGCGCCTGCTGGAAAATTGGGATATGCAACGACATATGCAAGCCAGAACATGTCATGGCCCCAAGTCCAGTGCTGGGATTGGTTGGGGATTGAGACAAGCCACCGTTGGATGCTGGAGCAGAGAGATGCCCAGTGTCTGGGGTTGAGGCAATGAAAAGTAGAGGAGAGAGGCAGAAACAAAATGGATAAAGAGTCATTATTTGCCCTGGAAACTGTGCGGTTGTCATCTGTGAGCTGTAAACCCAGCTAAGTAAGGCTGGTTCTGGGGAGGTGAAGAGCTAACCTACCGACTCAGAATCGCAGTAAAATGCATTGTCTGGCACGGTACCGATAATTGGACTGATAAAGGAGTGGTATTCTTGAGCAATGGTGACAGAAACCTGGATGGGCTGTAATGAATTAATGCCAAGTTGCGCTAGCACAAGGGTACTCGACACACAATTGTCTTGTGAAGGAGATGCCTTGGAAGTGCACTGGAGAAATAAATGAGAATTGGCTGCACGTATTGAGTCTCCTCTTCATCATCAAAGCAAACGGTTGAGTGAATGGTTGACAGCATTGATGGCACCATCAGTGGAACATGGGTTGACCGTTGCAAGTGCTTGTGGCCAAAGACGTTGAGGTGGCAAGCAAATCTCAATTCCAAACGTAACCTTGGCAAATGTGTTGTTGAAGCTTGAAGCTTCACATGGCATCTGTGGCTGAATTGCACACAGACGCTGCCAAAGATGACAGTCCATCAGGCGACGAGACTGCACCTCCGAGATGGCACTCAATCATCAGATCAACGGGGAAAGTAAGTGTGAACTCAAACAAGTATTCTACTAGTTGCACATGATTAACCCCACCATTTCAAAGTCTTGCAGTTTTGCGACTCAAAGTGCCAGTTCGTGAAGTGTACAGTTTGTCCTCTGCTGAAGGGTGAACTGTGCACGATGAAACATCAACATGTCAATAAACATTGTGAAACCTCTTGTCATCACTGACATACAAAGGCTCGTCAGCAGTAAGTATCCAGCAATGATGGTGATGTCCATGTTCATTTCTGATGCTCAGGCACCTTGTAAAACTTCCATGCGTGCCATTGCGGGACGATGGGGGTTCCAAATACAATAATGACATGGACATCTATGACAACTCGGAGCCAGTTCTCTGTGATCAGTCTTCGACATTGAATCCACCACCTCGCAACCCCTTGGTAAGCTTTCCTGCTTTACTGATGCACCAAGAACCTTTGACAAGTGTGATCCCAACCCTTGGAGAACCTAATCTCACCACTACGAACCCATCGGATGAGGCTCTGCTCTGCTCACTTTGGAGCGAGGAATTCCGACAGAATATGTATGATATACTTTGCGATCACAGCGCTGATTTCTTTTCCGAGTTGCAAGAAGCTCTCTGCAATAAAACCTTTGTCCCAGATGGGATGATTCTTCCCCCGCCTCCAGACGAACTTATGGATGAAGCAGCGGAAGAGGATGATCAGCCAGGTATACAATATCCTTTGATTATTTTCATTCTTCTTGCCATTTCTTACCTTGACGTTCTAGGTCAATCTGAAATCCCTGTCAAAGAGCTTCGGATGAACGTGCCAGCTGATAGCCCATACTATCCTTGGCCATCGAAGTCAGTAGGTTACTGTATTTCAGTCCTATCATCACTGATGTTTGATCATGGATAATCCACAGCACTTCCTTACAGTGCTACTGTTCAGTTCCGCACGCCTTCCATTTTCTCTGGTGCAAAAAAAGGTGATTCTGAGCTGGGCAAAGGAACTAGGTGTTTTGGATGTCCCAACAATTCACTCTGTCCAGAAAATTATGAAGAGAATTTGTGACACTGTCGGAAATCCCTCCGAGAAGGTCACATCAACTGTGGGAAGTGTTTTTTACATCAATGATGTGGGTCGAGCAATTGCGAAGGTAATTGCTCTGTTCCATTTCTGTACTTTGTTGATGCGTTCCGAAGGACTATGCCAGCCCACTCACATGCTTTGCTATGCAAGACTACCCAGAAGATGCGTGCGGTGGTATATCAGAAGTATTTCATGGAAGGAAAATGCTACTTGAGGCACCCTCACCCCCCACCGCTCGTGTCTGAGGAAAGATATACTTCGTGAATGAGATTTTATGGGACGAGTCTAGGGAGTACTTTTTCTCAGAGTGTTTTTTTCTCGTGCCAAAAAATGAGGATCAAAGCTTGACTACTGATGTCAGTCATGTGGACGAAAAGATCCTCTTCACACTTGGACGCTTTGCTACATATTCTCCTGTGCGTCTCACTGACACTTGGTTATTCATCAATAATTCTTTGTCTAGGAAGGCTTCATTGTCAACGACGAGCAAGAAATTGTACCAACACCCATGTTTCAGGAGAACTACAAAGACTTATGTGCAATGCCAGGAGAGTTGGACTGTGGTCTCACAGGTAAGTAGCAAGCGAAGCTTTTGATGTCCGAGAACTTATCCATTTACTAGAGTCATCAAAGCGATTCACAAGTCTTGACCCGAATCCACTCTGTCCAAAAGCAGCTGGTCAGATGGTCTACATGGCACCATTGATCATATTCATGGACGATGTTTTAGGAAACATCTCCAAGCAATGGAATAAGCATCATGTGGTATATATGTCGAATGCAAACTTACCTCGTGAAATGCTAGAAAAAGAATTATGTGTCCGTTTTGTCACTTCTTTGCCACATGCAACACCAATGGAGCTCATGGCAGCAATGAAAGCCTCAATCCAGTAGGTTTCCTATATATTCTGATACTATGACATGATGTGAAACCACCCCAGTAAGGCAAACAAATCTGGTGTCGTCACATGGGATTGTAAGGAAGAAGAGGAAGTTCTCCTTCTTTTATATGGGTTGTTTCTTGCTGGCGATAATCCCATGCAGGTCGAGGAGTGCAGCCAGGTCAGCCTCAGTGGTAACCACTTCTGTCGGATGTGCACTGTAGGCGGGACAAAGGAATACAAAGCAAGTGAGATTGGATACAATAGTCTATTCACTGTAAGACCATACATGCTCTTTCCAAACAAGTGTACTGACAAGTATGAAGAAGGGGTCGCCTTGGACAGCCGAGGAAACAGTGGCAGTGATCAAAAAACAAATAAAGTTATCACTGTGTTCTGGAGCAACGGAAAAGCTGAGGACTTCAGCAGCTTCCACTGGTGTTCATGACTTGACAATAAGCACCATCATTCATATGTTGGTGGAGCTTGGAAAGCAGCTGCAAAAACGAACAACTGGGCAATCAGTAAAGCTGGATGAGGTTGGACGAATTCTGGAGATGAAACTGGAGGAGATGCTGGGGGGTAAAAGCATACGTGACACCATGAATCTGTTGATAGGGATGGACGGTACATATTACCTTTGAAGTCTCACCGTGTTTCTCTGTCGCTAACATATTGTATGCAGGAATTCTCAATATTCACATGAATATTCCCACTGAGATCCTACATACAGTTCTCCTTGGTGTTGTAAAATATTTTTGGGGCCAAACAGCTTTCATTCTCGAAAAGTCGAGGTTGCTTGATGTGTTTCAAAGCCGCCTTGACTCCATTGACAAAAACAGGCTGAATGTACCATCTCTGAATACAGACTACATCTGTCATTACAAAGGCAGCTTGATTGGGAAGCATTTCAAGAGCCTCATGCAGGTTATGTCATTCCTTATTTATGATCTCGTCCCCAAGACAGTTCTGGATGGCTGGACAGTGATTGGTGAACTCGTGGTCCTTATTTGGTATACGAACATTTTGGACACAGAGAAGTATCTAGTGACCTTGACACGCACCATCCATGACTTCCTCAACATCACCACCCAATGTGCGCCGAGCATCCTAATCAGCAAGCCAAAATTCTACTTCCTTGTTCATCTCCCTGCTTATATTCGACGATTCGGTCCCAGCATCATTTTTTCAACCGAGCGCTATGAATCATTCAATCACGTATTCTGTCTATCTTGCATCCATAGCAATCGGCAAGCTCCCAGCAAAGACAGTTGCAAAACCTTTGCACACCATGACATCATCAAGCACATCACTACCGGAGAATTCTGGTTTGACAACAAAAGAAATGGGTGAGGGGCGGCAAGGAGGTGCAAATCTACCTCCAAATACATCCCACACAAGCTCAGTTGCTGGGAGTCGATTTCTGCAATCCAAAAACAACAGGTGAGTTTATGTGTCCTGACCCTGCAAATGACCGGTCGCTCAAACTTCATTTGTACAGCCGGAACTGGTTCAATCCTGAATCCCTCAACAAGGAAGGACTCCCCCCTCCAATCATCTCATACTCACTATGCTTCGCTCATGGAGATTCCTGGGACTCAGAGATTCTTGAAAGGTGCATCGTTTATTACTTTGGGTGGTGAGAAAGCAGCGTTGGGCGGTCATGTCATATTTTACCATGCTGCTCGTTCAATGGTTGTAATCAACTTCGTACCCCATGCTTTATTGTTAATCATCTTTTTCTTTAGAATGTCATCAGTCAGGTTTCAGAAATCCTCCTTGCATCTGAGCAGCCAAGGATTGTCAAACATATTGCCCTCCAGCTCTTCTCCTTCAAGGATACTCTCCATCCGCTGGTACAATTACCGGTTCTCAAGCTTACTGACGAGGAGGTTGTGATCAATGATTTTCAGGTAATTCCTTTCTCAAGTGGTCATCAGCCGGCATATTCTAATCTTCAATATACTTGGGATGTTATTTGCCTCGTCAACATTCAGCACAACTGCATTGACACTGCATGTGTTGATCGTATGGACGTGTTTCTTCAGCAAGAATGGATTCTTACATCGCACACAAAGGCAATCATCAAACATCTTCCGACATGGTCCTTTTTCCTCAACACCTATTCAATTCACAATTATATTCACATCAAATCTGTGCTCCCCGAAGTGCTTCATGACAGCCCCATTTGAGTTGCCGATGTCAATGCTATCCGAAAGCTTGCTGTCACGAAACTAAAGGAGAAACGGGCCAACCAAAGTGTTACAAGTACCGACGCAATGTCTGCCAGCCCAGAGAACCAACATCCAGCATTCGAACATGCTACAAAGAAGCCCCGGGTCAAAGCAAAAGGAAAGGCAAAGGCTAAGAGTCCGCCCATTGCTAGCCATTGTGTTGCTGGTCCTCCTACTGCCGGTTCACCTGTTGCCAGCCATTTCACTCCTGGCCCTTCTGTTGCCAGTTCTTCCGTCACTGGTCCCTCTGTTGCCAGCCACTCTATTTCCGGTCCTTCTGTCATGGGCCATTTTGCTGTTGGCCACCCCCCCGCCACCAGTCCCTCTGTTTCCAGCTGCTCTCTTTCTGGTCCTTCTGTCACGGGCCATTTTGCTGTTGGTCACCCCCCCGCCACCGGTCCCTCTGTTGTCAGCCATCCTGTTACCATCCCCTCCGCTGCAAGCTATTTTTCCATAGGTTTATCTTCTCATTTCCCACTGCAGCCCATCCCTCAGTCACTCCCAACACCATATATGGTGCCAGCTCACATATATTCCTCACCAATGTCACCCCCTGCCAGTGGTGTCGTGTATCATCCAAGCAATCACCCGTTCATTCAGAATGTTCATTTTACCTTGCCGCTCAGCGTACCACAGTTTTCACAACCAGGGCCCACCTACTGCCTACCGACATCAGCTCCATTGTCCCACCTTTTCACAGAAAATCCTTTGCATGACACCATGGATCCATCCCTGGTCAATCCATATCAAGTTCCGTATTTACCACTGACCGTGAATGGTCAGTACTCAACAACAGCAGCACCTGGTGCACTGATTGGCATGGGTCCACACCGACATGGGGATTACCCCTCGACCGCTACACACTACAATTCAAGTGCAATGTCCTATGCACCTCCACACTGATGAGTCCTTGGTCAGACTTATGATATGTATATCTGTTTTTGGATGCTGGTGTGTGCGAGTCTTGTGTGAATTTTGTGGGTTGCAATTCACTCCAAACAAACAGAACTGCTCTGCGCTTCCTGCAATGTTCTGCCTGGAGGGGGTCTGACCATGTTACTTGGTCAATTCCATGTGCGCAGACCCAGGTCACAGAACACATCAAGGAACAGTGGTTGTCGGCCTGCTGCTCAGTCAACAACCACTGAAGCTGGTTCCACTCAAGTAGGACAAAGTTTCTCCAACTCAAGAAGTAGAGTCACGGTCTCTGCATTGGAACACTTTAGGGACTCTGTGCAATCAGAAACCCTCCAAGATTCAACAGACACTTAATTTGACGAACCCATCAGTCAGACTACAAGCCGCCGATGTCATCAGAGCGACTATTCCAATTCTGAATTGTCAGACCAAGATAGGAAGTGCCTGAAACTGGAGGCACGAGAACTCGCTTGATCCACTGGGCTTTCATCATCCAAGAAGCTTCTACAGTTAACAGAAGTAATTTTACCAAGTTTTTTGTAAGTCTACAACTAAAGTAACCACAGGCAAAGGACGTGGCTTCGATGATTTTGACTCTCAAAGCTTGGGTGCTCCAGCAACAGGAGAAGAAAGAAAAGGACGAGACCTCGGAGGAGACCCTCTGCCTTTCCTTGATGTCAAAGAGCTTTGAGGCATGGACAATACTAATGTCTCTGTTTCACACACTCACATAACAGTTCACATAGCTCTTTCTAAGATCCTGCCTCACCGTCTGTTTACTCTCCCCAAACATTACTGCATATGTTACAGACATGCACTCTAATGTTATGGTAAGGATCGAGTATTTTCGAGGAGTCAGTTGGCCATACTGATAACTTAAATGCTGAAGTCGTTCATGAAAGCCCACAGCTCACTCTTCAAGGTCCATGACCAGATCTTTGAGAAAGTAGAGGCACGTGCCCTTTTGAGCAGAATGGCGAGCAAGGATCTTTCCACCACCATCAGCAAAATAAGGGTTGGCTGTACAGTGCTGTACAGTGCTGGACAGTGTCATAGTGCTCATAGTGAGGGTCCATATAGATAGTACTCTCATAGTACTCTTATAGTCTTTCATAGTGTTGGCTATAATCATAGTGTTTCACAGTGTGTTCATAGACTCTCATAGTGATCTCATATAGTCTGTCACAGTCTATCATAGTGTGTCATAGTGATCTCATAGTGTGTCATAGTGTGTCATAGTGTGTCATAGTGTAATAAAGTTGAGTAAAAAATGAACCAAAAAATTAATGTTTTGATTAATACACCTACTAACCCTAATCCTACTCAACTTGTAGTATACTACTAATCCTAATCCCAATCCTACATTTTTAATATACATTGAAGTCTAATTCTAATCCAACCCCTATAATACACTTTTACACACTTCTAATTTTAATTTCAAGACTACACTCATATTTATTATACTTTTCATGTACTCTTTACTATAGGTTCAAATGATCAAATGGAAATTATAAATATATGCCAGTGGCAAGAGTTGAACTCAAGACTTTCCCAAAATGACAATTTTCAAACATATTGACCATTAGACCACAAGACCTTGCATAATATGAACCATTAGATGTATATGACTACATCTCTGACCTTTGACACCACACTTTGCTACATTTTTCATTAAATATCTCTGTCCACCCCTGCTACACTTTCTGATACTTGTGTACACTTTTCACTATACCCTGCCATATTTTTTACCACATTTGGCCACACTTCTTCACCATCCTTTGGACATTGCAATTCTAAGTCTAATTTTAATTCATGCTAATCCTAACCCTACACTTTTTGATTCACTTTTTACTATCATTATTATACTGTGACAAACTATGACACACTATGATAGACTGTGACAGACTATGACAGACTATGGCAATACTCTGGCAAACTGTGACATACTATGACAGATTATGGTAATACTCTAACAAACTGTGACATACTATGATTTTAGCCAACACTATGAAAGACTATGATGATACTATGAGTACTATGATACTGGACAGCACTGGACAGTAACCCTGATTGTGCTAATGAAGTGTGGTAAAGAAAGTGTAGCAAAAGATATAGTAAAAAGTGTGGCAAAAAGATATAGCAAAGTGTACTAGTTAAAGAGTATTTAAAAAAATGGATTGGGATGAGTACCACTATGAATACTATGAATACTATGGAAATACTATGGATACTATGAGATCACTATGAAAATACTATAAACTATGAGTACTATGAGTACTATGAATCATCTATGAAAACACTATAAATACTATGAGTACTATGAGTACTATGAACACTATGGCAAAAACCAGGATTTGCTGATGTAGTCAACAACACTTTGACAGGAATCCCAACAACACGCCTCCAGAGTGGCAGCAAATGATCAAGCAAAACCTGGTATGGGTACCCACTCAATCAGAATAATATTGGGGACGTTCTCTCGTTCGCTGGCTTGGGCTTTTCATTAATAGCTTTTCTATCATCCAAGTCTAACCTACTCCAATAGTTAGAGGCCATTTAATTCATAGTGCAGATATGTGTATCAATACTACATTGCCAGTGCTGGCGTTGTTGCCTTCTCAATCTGTCTGACCCACATCCAAATCATGTACCTTATCTCAATATGTCCACCGGCCGTCTATTCCATAGAGGAGAGCAGGCATGGAATATATATCCATGCCAGGTGTCCAGCAAGGATGAGTTTTCAGGGATCTGTCAGGTATCACCCCCTGACATTCACCAAGGAACCCACCACCGGTCTCGGTCCAAGCATGCTGACATATTAGGCCAATACTTGCCACCACTTTGGCTGAGCCAGCCAGTAGTGAATATATAAAATAAAAACATATATATATATAGCCAACCAGACGCGAGTATTATTTATCAGGGACCGAACCAATGTTCAGAAAATAAATACTAATTCAAATATGTATGACACCTCTTTTACCTTCAGCCGTGTAGGCGCATCCACACATGTAGAGAAAGAGTGACACTTAGCTAGTAATGGCAAAAGAGAGTTGCTGTAGTACCATTCATTTGTCACGCGTCCGTCACACATCACAAACCTCCCTGTCACATGCCATCAGACTGCCCATACAGGCCATGATTTCATATGTCAGTGGAGCTATACTTACTAGCATGTGTGATGAATGTGAAATTTAATATGACAATAATCCTTGCCATTGTCATTGTGACAATGAAATCCTAGGTCATGAGAGTATGTTACATGTATCAGTGAATGACTATGAGCAGATACACAAAAAATGAATGTTTATAAGATGTTGAAGTAACCTCACAAACCAAATGTGACCAGGGTTATTGCCATGATCCATCAGACCCCCAGTAGACCTGAGAGATTGCTACAGGCTATGAATTGAAGGGTTGAAGCTTATCATACCTTGAGTCGCTTACATAATGAACATGTCGCCAAACAGAGTTCAAATTGCAGATCTGGCCCAGCTCCGTCCGGGCCAAAGATTAGGTTTTCAAACTCCGATCAGGACCTAATTGGCCTACTGAGAGTAACTGCCATAATGTGTCGAGTCTGACAGTGAGAACATTTGCATT
>JAHZSR010000220.1:0-27473 GCA_025782845.1 Boletus coccyginus | reverse complement strand
CCGGAAACGCAACTACCCTCCACACACCAAAACGCCTTGGCCGGCGGACCACAGGACGATGCATCGTTTCATTTTTGTTACCCATGACACCACAGCATGGACGCGTTTCCACTCCTAGACGTGTTGTTGCTACTTGTTTGATTCCGCGTAGGTGACGATTCTATTCGCCACAGGGAAATTGTGATTTTTAGATTGTTAATCGGTGCGTGTACAGTGGAACTTTCAGACTGGCTTGTGCAACCGCAAAGTGTGGGGTGGCCGTATTTACACATACAGGCCATCATTGAATGTTGGGTGTGGGATAAGTTGCTGTATCAAGGAGACGCTGGTGGAGCGTTGATGGCCTTGACGTGCTGTCACGCACAGCAGGGCAGGCTGCAACGTTGGACGGAGAAGATCACAGGCAAGGCTGGGGATGTAGATCTTCGCCCCAGAAAATATCCTCGCGAATGTGTTGGGGATGGAATGTTATTTATATTTTTCACAGGCCACCATCGGGATACGACGTGTGAAGAGAAACGAAGGGTGGTATCTGGATGTATACCCAGGTGAACATTTGCATGGAATACGAGGAATGGAAGACATGGCGGGTCATGATTCATATCCAAGGGTTTAATGATAAGGTGGCCCGTCATCAAATGCTAGGAAGAAGGCGGCCATAAGCAGACAAAGTGCGGTGTGTTGTCGTATGCCACGCAGGCGGTCCTTTGGCAGAAATCACTCAATCACTCCGACGCGTCACAGTCACAGCCACCTGTGTCACATCTCTCCTATCTGATTTGTACTTGTTTGGGCTGAGTGGCTGAGAATCCCGCAATCCAGTGCGATTAAAGGAGCGCACTTGTTCGGCCTGTCAACCATTGTCAACATCGTCCTTTTTATTTTATTTTCTCTTCGGGCTTGCATGGTCCTTAAATACCCGTCGACCACCGTCTCGATGAACAGTAGTAGTTAATAGCTCGTACGCTCGACGTCGCGGGCGGTGTTTGACCACCACCCCGTCCGGCGTGACTCACCCACTGCCATATCCCACAACTGTCCTCTCTCACAATGGTACGTCCTCCTCATCGTCCTAGGCGCTCACCACCCACCCCGTCCCCCACAGGTTCTCCTCAGCGATAAGAAGTATGCGTGGTAGGCCCCCTCGTCCACTCCCTCCCCTCCATATCTCACGTTGCCTTGCCGCAGTGAAACGTGCATAAAGGGACATCGGTCCTCGGCCTGTAAACATACCGATCGTCCCTTGTTTGAGATTAAGAAAAAGGGTCGTCCGGTCACGCAGTGCAACCACTGCAGAGAACTTCGTAAAACAAAACAAGTGCATGTGAAATGTCTATGTGGCGTCCAAGAAACGTCCTCCAACCCACTCTCGGAACCGTCCCACTCTAGAAAAGGTACTCTTTCGCCCTTTGTGGGCTGTCTGTGGCTCACTCTTCATTTCGCTGTGTCCGGATCTTAAGGGGCAACCAAGCTGCCGGCTTTTGCTGCGTTTCCACATGGTCTTCCTGAAGACCTGGAAGCCATTGCTATATTGCCCGTAGTGTCTGACGGATCAGTTGATTCTGACCATAGCGGTAGGCTCGACACGCCATCCTTTGACCACCCCCATCTACGGTATTGACTTTTCACAAGGTGAAACGTCTCCTAGCGGCTGTAGATGTAATCAAGGTGGACAGTGCGACTGTTGCGTGCCTCGCAAGTCCCCTGGCCGGCGTCGTCCCTCTGTTCACAACCAAGATGACACCAGAGTGGAGAGACATTTTCATTTTCATCATACAGAGTCGTCCCATGCTTCCAAGGATCCTCCTCCGCCCCTCTCTACCCACGTCCTCGCTCGGATCGCTGAACTCCGTCCCGTCCTCCCTCGCCCTCCCCGCAATGATGGGCCACTCCACGACCCCTCTTCTAGCATGCCACACAGTCACAGTAGCCGCCACCACACGCACGAAAACATGTATTTCAGCCCGTATGGCCGGGCCTATGAGCACGTACACACGCATGATCACTACGAGACCAAGTCAAATCCACAAATGGGAGACATACGTGCGTTCCCAGTGCGTCATCAGCCACCTGTCCGGCAAAATACGCATCCAGACACCCAATCTGGTTTTGATACCTGGCAGACCCCTCCGGGCGTCTTTCCCTCCTCATGTTCCTGTGGCGACTCCTGTCGGTGTCCCGGATGCAGCCAACACAGCAATGCGCCGATTCCACCGAGTGGAGCATACGCAGCATGTTCAAACCCCGCATCATGCTCATTTTGTCTTGACTGCACTATCCTCTCATTGCCACCAAGTGCGGCGTCACTGAGCAGCGACCCTTCCTCGGACTCTCAAACGCGGGAATTTGAAGAGTGGCTGACACAGATCTCTGCGTCACCCACCTCGGCGAATACGGTGGGAATGCCCACCAGTTTTAACCCATATGACCTGTCGATGAACCCGGTGGCTGCAGTTCTCAATCCGAATCCGAACCACAATGCAAATTCAAATTCCAATTTAAGCCATTCCAGTCACCCGCGCTCGTCTCAGCATCCCTCTTCCGCGGTCGGACGCTGTCAAGGCCGATGTAAATGCCCAAATGGCACATGTTCCTGTCCGGCCCAGTGTTGTGGATATGGCCAGGAATGTGAACGTGACCAGCAGTGCAATAGCCGGGCCGGGTCGGGGTCACCAACGACGTATGCTGTCTCGGGGGAATGCAATACGCGTTGCAACTCCCTGAAATCCCCGGATCCACCGTCGACAAGCGCAAGTGTGGGTGGACGCACTGGAGCGCGGCGTGTACCTGATTACATGACAATGACGACGGTCCGAGATGGGCTGACGGCGAGCGTCGCGAACCGACCGAGTCCGGTGGGAGCGGGGACAGGGACAGGGGCGACATCGTTTTATCCCGATCCGCCGAGCTACCTGTCTATTGGAGATGCGCCCAGTCGGTCGTCCTCGTCCTCTTCATTATCGAGCCGGATGTCTGGCCGGTCCCCGATTAGTGCGGTGCGTGGGGCTTCCTTTCGTTTTATTTTTAGTGAGTGGTGCTCATGTGCTGCTGTCCCTTTAGAATGCGTCTGGGCTCTTTCATGCACATGGTGTGTCGAGCGTGAGTGTGGGTTCGGGAACCAGATCCCCTCGACAAGCGTCGGCGGGCACGAATGGGGATTCATATGCGCAACCCCAGCCCATGCGTCCGTTGGGTTCGTCGAGTGGGCAGTATGGTGCATATCCAGGATTTAGTTCGACGCAGTTTTCACCACACTGACAGTTGCGGTGGTTATATATATGTCTTGGCACTTTTGTCTTTTCTTTTTTATCCTCTTTCGCTTCTTATTGTTATTGCTTGAGTCTTGTTCAGACGATATGCATCCATTTTGTCTTATCTTGTTCACTTGCGTTTTTGTTCATGATTAGTATCGAGGGAATGGCATGCGCGCACGTAGATATATACGCTGCTGTGACACTGACCTGATCCCATTGGTTATCGTTTGGCTGTTTTCCTGTAAGATGTAGGTGTGAGTGGTGCCCGTGAATGATAAATAAATGGCTCAAGAGGGTGTATGCTGCGGCGTCTTGGGAGATCGTGCAACGTCATCAATACATACCTCGGGACCTCGGGTTACCTCGACCTTGTATCGTCATGATTGACATGTCGAGTTTCAAAATGATTCACGTCATGTGTGTGCGGAAATATGACCTGAGGACGTGTTTGGACACGTCGATTGGTATGTGTATGTTGTGGTCCGGGTCATGTGGTTTCTCCACGTGCGTGGGTGACATCATTCCATATGTCTGCATATATGCGGGGAAGACAGATTCTAACAGACGGGCATTAAACGTCATGAATACATAGTACCCGAACGGGAAAGAAGTGGACTTTGCAGTGCGGTGGGACTACTTGGCGATTGGAAGTGGAAAATGGACACGGGCTCGTTATCTGAATCGGCCGCCGATCGTACATCAAAAATACCGCATCGATCACTGTCTGTCCGTTCTATGGCGAACCTGAATAGCACCTGAATGGGTAAGTGGTGAGCCTGTCGGTCGTTCGTCGACATGGGTGACTGTCAACGCCCTGCAGTGCAGTGGGGCCACTTTGGCGATTAGAAATGGAAAATGGACATGGACTCCTTATCTTGGATCGGTTGCCGATCGTACGAACCCGGAGCAATAACAACTCGCGTTCCACTCGCGACTCCGCTACCGAGTAGGAGAAAATGCGATTTCCCAAAAAAAAAAGTGGATTCGATTCGTGATCGTACTAGACAGAATGCCGAGGTAAGCGAGAAAAAAAGCGTGTCGTGGTCGGTCGTGTAAAGGGAGGGGGGACGACTCGGACTCACGTCGTTGGTATCCGGCGATCCCTGCAGCCCAAATTTTGAGTTTTTCTTCCGACCTTTTTGAAGACCGCTGCCAGTGACTCGGACCTGACCGCAAAGTGGTCGTTGTAATGGATTCCGCACGGCAAGCGTCTAACTTGATCACGGGCGGATGAGAGGAATACGGGTCATATTCCACATGGAAGGCGGGCGACACATCAAGGGTTGCCCATCGTAGGGCTCCATGTAAGCAGAGAAATCGTTGATCCGTTGGAGCAGCCTGTCAGTGATCGCTGCATTGAAAGAGGTGGCTGGTACGCACCCACAGGGTCTATAAACGCGACCTCTACAGGAAAGTCTACGTCGGCGAGCTCATCCAGTCTTCCAGCATCTCGGGAACTGTATGCCGTTTTTTTTTTCCTGGTGATCCTTCGGACGCGCCCTGATGGTCTGCCGTGTGATAGCAGAAGAAATCCTTCTTGGTGTAGTAAGCTGAAGTCGCGGCTCAGTTCTCCGTGTCAGAACACCCCGAGCAAAGGACGGATGGCCGGGCCACTCGATTCAAATCTGCAATGACGTCTCCCCTGAGGGATTGTGTGCATGTACGTCGCAACCGTTCTCCACGAGAAGCAAAACTGTCTTCAAGATGTCTTCGGTATCAGCGCCCATGTTATATTTCAGCAACTTGTGCATTGTCTGACGGCGCTAGAACACAACAGAGAACCACTCACGCTGGCATCCAAGCACCCGCTTTACAGGCGGCGGTCAGACATCGGATTTGTGGGATTGTAAAGCACATACCTTTGCCATATAGACACTGTCGGACGTCAATATCGACAAGTCCATGCAACACGAGAAGTCGCGGGCTCGGAATGTCCACTGCCAGGGGGCCACATTCCATCCAAATCCACCGTTCTCCTTCAACGAACTACGATTTGTGCTCAATACACGAAACGAAAATGCCTTGAAAGGTCGATGTTACCGATACCGTGACGCAGAAAATCAACGAAGAGGATGGGATAGCAGACATCCGGTGTTGTGGTTGGTTGGCTTGGGGAAACTAGATCGCTAAATGTGTTTTATCGAGAAAAATTTCCAAACTTCACAAGACGGTAAAAAAAACGCCTACTAGTAGAGATGTCCTTATGAGAGGCCAACAGCTTCGCTACAACGGTATCGTTCAGGGAACGCTCGCAAGATGCAGTTAATGACTTCCAGATGACGTCTGCAACGGCATCGGGGCGAGTCTGTACAATCTAATGGTCCATGTGCCTTCCATCAGCAACGGGTTCGATTAAGAGGAATGGGAAACGAACATGTACCATGTGCCCTGCCCCAGGTACCCTTGTCACGCTCGCAAAATCTGATATTCCCCCGGATTCGACATGAACCGCATGTTCCTGCCATTCATCCGGTGATCATGATCAGTAAATTTCCGCCTTAGTACGTACATGATGTATGTTGGAATTTCCTTCAAGACGTGGGGGAATACCTGTACATTTATTTATCAACTCTTGCTTCGACGCGGGATCGACAGAAAATACAGGTCACTTAACAGCCTCTTGTTTGCTCGTACACTTGAGCGTCACGCCTTCTTTCAGCTCAGGATTTTCTGCAGTAGGTAACGGTCGAAACCCGTGCTCCTGTTCACGGCGAGGCTGTCACATACGAAAGCAAGGACAACGAAGTGAAACTTACAACAAATATCTTTAGAATGCGCTCATCCATATACGCAACCTCGGTCGTGCTTTTAAGTAATGCTTGAAACACCTCTTCTGAGGTGTGCCAGATATCCCTCCCTATTGGCCACGATTGTAGGGACGTGAATACCCCAGTTATAAGCTTCCTCTCCTGCTAATCCAAGGTGAGTTGCCAATGCAAGAAACCGGTGCAGTTGACCATTCCAACTCACACCCAATAGAGCGTCCAACAAGGGCCATTCTACGCTTCAAAAAATCAACGTCTACACCAATACCCAGCCCTGTTAAGAACGCATGAATGCCTCGAGCATGGTCCTCCCATGAAACTTCCCAAGGGAATCAGATTAGTATTCATGGCCGTGAGAAGACACTCGAATAACGTGCCGTTGGACTCGGAGCCACTGACACTGGCAGTTCGCTGTCGTCGACCGAACATCTGCGCAGCGCGGGATGATCCAACAAGGGGGTCTGCTAGCAGTATCTGAATTTCGCCAAGTTCTGGCGGTGACAAGAATACGAATCAGTGCATAACATGTATCACAGTGAGCATTTATTCTTGACACTGTGCTACCGCGGAAATCGATGATTGCCCCTATCACTGGGGCCTGACCTGGCGCAGAGCACCTGGTTGTTTCCACCAATTACGAGTCACATCAATTGAGATGATCTGGCTACACACCATAGTCAAGTCCTTCCTCACGTCTACCAACCTGGGAGACCAAAAATTCTATGCTATTGGGGAATGATATTCACGATCCCAGATCGCTACGTTGTCATTGGATGTTGGGGAAATCGAGATTGGTGGTGAATGTGGGTATGCATTGTCGACTCACTTATAACCCATACCCATCAGGAGAGGCTGTGGGGTATGGGTTGTCAGGGAGTCGACTGTATTATGTTCTCGGCATGGGCCAAAGACATGACCATGGACAACATCGACCTGTGTGTCTGTTTGAGTTTGGGATGTGTTTGCAAAGCACCTAATAAATTATTGTGAAAGTTTGGTAAAGTACTTGAAAGGAAGCGGAAGGGTGTGAAGTATGTATCCAAGAATGCTCTCTAGAAAACGCAGCAACTGATCGTATGAGTGGAACGTCACCATGGTTCAAACAGCAGCGAAAAATAACGCCGCAGATTAGATAAAATTGACAAGTTCTACACTTCGTTTCTTAATCTGCTCCAATGACCATCTCTCCCCATGCCCATGCTTGAGATCAAGGGTATCACCAAGCTCGTCGCATGCCTGGAGGATCGTGTCAATGTCGTCTTTGGTATGTGCCGCGCTGACGCAGAACCGCACTCGAGAAGTAACGAGCGGGGTGGCAGGGTATGCGACCACGACAACAACTATCGGTGTTTGCCGAGTGCGCATCATCCGAGCGAAGGTGGCCATTTTACCAGGGTTGTAGATCAACAGGGGAACGATAGGTGAAAATGGGTGACCATAAGTGATAAAGCCAAGCTTCTTGAGACCCGCGTGAAGATACCGTGCATTGAATGCCAAGCGGCGAATGCGCATGCGAGCCTCCGACCCATCTGCGAAAGCAGGAGGAAGGGATATCCATGAGGGGATCAACGAAGCAGGTGCCATTCCTGGATGAACATCGTCTTCTACGGACCTGAGTGTGGAAACAGAGCTCGATGGGGACAACGTCATGGCGGCCATCGAAGGAACAGGAGATGGAGCAACACCCATAATGCTGGCCATACTAGAGACAACCTGGGTAAGGACTGGCGGCGACATTGCCTCTGCGTACATGCCAGAGTACCCACGGACACGAAGAGTGTCGATGAGATGTTTTGGACCAGCAATATAACCACCAGCTGCGCCAAATGATTTAGTAAATGTTCCCATGAGAACATCCACAGATCGAGGAGGGATATTGAAGTAATCGCAGACACCACGACCATGAGGACCGAGGGCACCAATCGAGTGGGCTTCATCAACAAACAAGTAGAACTGGACGAGTTTGTCAGCCAGTAAAAACACAATACTCGACAATATTTCACCTTGTATGTCTTCTTGAGTTCGATAATCCGAGGCAGGTTTACCAAACTCCCCTCCATACTATAAAGACCCTCAACAATAACCAGTATCTTTTTCCACGGACGGTGGGTCTTGGGTTGACCTTGACTGATCACTTCCCGGAGTAGTGATTCCAGGCTTTCCATGTCGTTGTGCTTGAACATCCGGACCTGTGCACCGCTAGTTCGAACACCAAAGCGGATGGACGCGTGATTGAACTCGTCGGAAATCACCAGGGATCCCTTGCCTACCAAGGCAGGAATGAACGTGGAATTTGTTGCGAATCCCATTGAACTAATTAACGAATCCTCCATGCCAACGAAACGCGCAACGAGAGCCTCAGCCGTGAGATGGAGCTCGTTCGAACCGCCTTCCAAGCGGGAACCGCACGCAGAAACGCCATACCGTTTGATCGATTCCTCCACTGCGTCAGCGCAACCGCCGCGTGCCTGCGCAAATCCAAGATAATTGTAAGAAGAAATGTTGAGAGCGCGTGTTTTCGTGCCAGGGTATATCTGAGTATAATTGCAATCCTCGGAGTATCGGTCATAAATAAGGATAGTGCGTCCCGCAACGCCCGTGACGGGATGGGAGAAGCAATCATCCATGCGACGCTTAAGCCGACGGGTGTAGAAGGAATCAAAATCCGAGTTCAGAGGTGCATAACCCTAGGATACCATGTCAGAATAAAGTAATCCGTTTGCAACGGAACGCACGTACATCGTAAGGCATGAGATGCGTAAAGTATTGCTTGGCGAAACGTTTCCCAAAGAAATCACGAATGTGACCAAAAACAATGAGTATGAGGTAGCTGATGTATGTTGTGATCAGAATGTAGTATGGTGGTTCTTCTATCTCGTGTTCGCCGACAGGTTTGTCAGGATTGTGTTGCGAAACGCAGCGATACATCTCGTCAGCGCAGTGACCGAATTCCGTATGAACGGTGGTGAAAACTTGTTCTGAGGTGGGAGGGGTGCGAGGATACGCGAGGCCCGTGCTATTGTCAGAGTCGTGAAGAACGGTGTCCTCTGAGGAACCCGTTATAGAGGACGAAGTTGACAACGCGGGGGTAGAAGTGGGTGAAATGTCGTGCCCGCGGGCACGAGAGTCTGCTTCATGTACTGCAGAAAGATAGGAAGCAGCTGTTGGGATGGACGGCAGTTGCCCGAGCGACTTGTTCTTATTCTTCTTCTTGAAAATTGATGGGGCGGGCGAGGACGGACCAAGAGCGATTGGAGAGGGCATTTCGAGTCCGTTCCCTGCCGTTGAGCTCCAGACGGCGACGCAAGTTCCAAGCCAAATTCGTTTTACCGGTGTAGTATATATAAAACGTCAGATTACCTCAGCAGTCAGCCCCCAAAAACATTTTCCACAACTTCTGTGGTAGAAATATTCCCTTATCTGGATATATTCGGAGGGAATTGACTTCACCATTGATGGCAAGTTGATCTGATCACGGATGAGTTCACGAAACATCAAAATTGCAGAAGAAGTAGACGGCGCCCTTGATATCGCTTATGTTTGGGCCCTAGCAACCCGTAGAGGGCCCATCTGCGTCTGTGGCGGCCTGACACGGTCGGACTTATGGTCGGCCTCGGACTAGTTGCAGTTGATAAGCAATCTCATACACTTCAAGCCACAGAATCAACACGCATGGGCTTTGTTCCCACAGAATCGCGACATGCCGGATCGTGACGATCGAAACGGCCGGGCCCCGGGCTCGACCAGGAGGCTTGGATTCACCCAAATCCGGAGTGGAAGACTCAAGTAAAGGTGGGTTTTGAGTCTTCCCTGTATCCCTCTGACACTCTGTTTGGGACAAATAGTGCATGCACACCGAGGAACCGAACTGCAAGGATGCGAGGAGCCTACATCTAATATCTGGGACCGGCTTAAGTGAGGCAAACCGGCACCTTTCAGGTGACCATATTCAGCTAGTCCAGGTCCTGTGCTTGCGTCCACCAATCCAAATTCTCAGATAATTCCTAGATAGGCCTTCAGAGAGTCGTCAGGCGATACGTTACTTGACCACTTTGCAGATGTAGGCAACGTTTAGATCATCTAGACCGACCGGAATTAATAATTCCCTGACACTAGACTTCACTGGCTGATACGATCGATATATGAGCTAGTCCTACATGAGACTCTTCCGTCCCACCACTCATTTTGCAGTCTAATGCCAAGGGGACACTGGAAGGTGAGTTGTGCCCATTTACGTACTCCGTTCTCGCGCTCTCAAAGAAATATGTCCTCGATTCTCGTTCCAGAACGTCGTGAATCGATATTGAATCAAGCAATGTCCAGGCGCGGTCGGTCTTGATCCTTTTTCGAAGGATCGGCGGGTGTTTGTTCACCGACGAACCGAGTAGCTTGAAGGCGCCTGGATGCGATGCCCCTTCTTTCGCTTTTGATTCCGAGACTACTACATGGACTGACCCGAATTAGCATGCAAGCTGTTGCTGTATTTGTGGAGCCCCAGATCTGCGGAACGATTAAATCATCTGCAGTCGATGAGCGGCAAAAGTCGAGCACCGAGTCATGAAATCGGAGTCGAAGTTGACAGCGGTTTGCTTATCAACAGCGCCTCCGAGTCACTGATGCCGACAGAGTGATCGCATCAAGGACCGCCAGCGAGAGCAACTTGAAGGACAAGGTGTGCAGAACATTTGTGTTCACAGCGTGCCAGGGGACCTCCGATGAGTCTGTTTGCAAGACAGGCGCATTACTGGAATAGACGTCAGTGTTGGACATTCTCCGCTCAGATTGCAGGTGAATGGGGATACAATGCACGTCCTTGGCTTTCGCCATTTTCTCTGTGGAATTCCTAGACTCTAGACTGACTCAGAAATGTATGGTCTTTTGGAGGTTCAATTAATGACACATTTCCGCAGGAACAAGTTCGTCCTCCAACTGAGGGAGTCTGCATCCGTGCAGGCAGCCGTTCTAATATGTGAGGCAAAACCAAGAACTGATGCGAATCGTTCGTTTGCGCGTTTATCGAATACATTCAGAAGGATCGATTACAGCTCTGGTAGCACGCACGGTCGACTCTTTTAGTCTGGTAAATTTCGTTGGGGCCTTGGGGGAGGTTGCGGATTGATCGGTGCACGTAACTGTCGACCAATGAAAAAACGCGAGATTATCAATGATGAAAATGATTTGATATGATTGAAATTGAAATCAACAAAACCAACAAAATTATCGTGCATGATCTATGTGACCCAACTTCTTCAATCTTTCATGATTGTCCGTTCCTTTTGTTGATCCTGAAATGAATACTACTGGCGTTACGCTGGCCGTCCTCGATTACACCTTAGACGAACTCCAGCAACACGGACTCCAGGACATTGGCAGCCGGCTTCCCGACGATTACATCGCAACGCTCTCGATTAATGACAAAATAGATGCGCTGCGAGCATGCCTAATTATTCACCGCCTGACATCAGGCAGCATCGTTCCCCGTATTTTTCAGCTCCAGGCTTCCCTCGCTAGATTACATGAACACGAATTTGACCACCAAACTCCTCTTCTTGCTCGTGTGTTGGACGGATATCGGCATTGAACGTGAGCCTGGTAGCCTGCTTCGAACGCAATAATATCGGTTCAAGTCGCATATTTTCTGGATTTGCATTCCTAGTCTCGTAGAGAATCGAAAACGTGCCAGACTGGACCTTCGCGGGTGCACCAGGTCGTTGCTCCACCAAGATGGACGTGCTGATGTTTATATTATCGTAGCAAAGCACATGGGGTCATCTCGAGACGCGGGTTGCTTGATCGATGCAATGCAGTCCAATATCATAACACACGACCGGGATGGCGAACAGCCGTGGTTGATGTCACTGTGGCACGATCAGACTGCCGCATACGAACCGGAAAGCGGACGAAAACCGTACATTTTGACTGTTCAAACGGAGGGTCAGGATGGCTTGCAGGAAGTTGGCGAACAGGCCCCGAGTCGGCGAGTAAACCCACGCCTCGCCGCATGCAGGCAGCTCGTGATCGCCGTAGAATTCTCTAAAGCGCCAGTGGCGAGAACATGTTCGCCGACTCAGACGCGTCGGCACTCTCGCTGGCGACATAACATTGTGTAGAAAAAAAATCTCGCATCGTTAGGGAGCATCTCAAAGATGGTGACAATCTGCTCTAGCGCTCTCGTGTTAGTAGCATCGTGTTGCGACAGACTCGTGACATCTACGATCAAACTTTCATATACGATATCTATCTCGAGAAATCAATCCATCACGTAGTTCATCCTACGTCTGGCAGAAAAGGTGTGCGAAGAAAGGCCTGGGGAAGACGCACGAATGGCCAACCGGAACAATTTCTGGAATGATCCGAAAGAGCGAATCAACCCGAGACGACGGAACGCTGTGCGACAGCCCTGCCTGCCCGAACATATACATCGTCCCAGCGGCCAGCACACACCTGTTTGTTCAAACGCCACGTAAATCCCCAACTCCTCCAGGCGCTCAACGAAAATCGGTAGATGGGACTGAGTAAGAAAGTGGCCATGGCAGGCACGGACACCGTATCGATGACAGAGTTGACGACATTGATGGAAAACGAGGGAGGCAGGGTTCAATTCGAGGCTTGCGGGCGATCGCGCTGGGGGTATGTCGGTATAGTCTCGCGTATCGATAGCGAGACTGAGCAGCGGGCGTGTCTGCAAGAGGCGCATGAGTCCGTCTGGCGCAATCCCACCTGAGGTTTGCAACCGGAGATGTTCCAGTTAGGGCCATGCCGATGCCAGCATCAGCAGGTCACTGTCTGTCAAGCCCACATCCCACCCGAAATCGAGGTCTCTGCGACGGAGGTTTTTGAGGGCCGTGCTAAATGGTAAGTCGTCAGTGGCAAGTACGGGAGGATCCGATCAAAGATTGGCAGGCGAATGATAAATTTTGGTCAACTCCAACCCCGCGACCGAGTCGTTGACGCTGGACTGCTGCAGAGCGGCTAAGAAGGATGTAACGTTCTGCCTGGGAAGGACTGCTGCTGATTTCGACGGCGAAATCAGACAGCAGGTAGCTGGAAATGGGCGAGTAATCTTGAAATCGGGACCAAAAACTCAGAAAATAATTTCAGCTCGTGCAACGTTGAGGAGTGCATCGGAAGAAGTGCCTGATAATGTGGCACTCGGTGTAAATGAGAGCTGAGTCAAGCCCTGTGTGCGAGATGAATGTGTGAGGGGGGGGGTTACGTCCAAGAAACACAGCGATCACTGGCAGGAGAAATGAAGTCGAAGACGAGTCTGTCAAAGATGACTTCAGGCTCATGCATGCGAATGGAAAGTATCCTAATAGCTGGAGAGAACCCTAGAAAGTACTCGAGACTCCTGGAGCTGATATAAATTCCCCTCGAAGACAAACGAGTGATCGAGGAAGAGCGATGCGACGAGGGTGTGATTTCATTGGCGTGTATGCAACGCAAGTATTGGAGGTTTTGGAATAGCAGTTCTGGGGTGGAAGGGCTCAAAAACAGTGCATTTCCAAAGTCGGGTCATGGTATGGTTGAACTTTCAGACACGTAAGAGCCAGAACGGTATCGACTACTTGAAAAGTAGCCGAGAGTGTCCATGTTTGTACTGCAACGATCCTGTTCGGCTTCGTAGCTGGCCGTGAATACGGAGACTGAACAACAGGACCTCATTGCATCGATAGCCGTAGTACACCATTGCACGCAGCATGCCTGATCTCGACCCAGATGAAGCTCGTAAGGCCATTATACAGGATATCCTCAAACTCATTCACTTCCTACTCCTCTCGTTGATCGAAATTGCCTTTTCACCCAAACCACGCAAAACTCGCATTCCATACCACACCTCGGTTTTATCTGGGCACCAGTGGGTGAAGGAGCTCCTCAACAGCCATCCAGATCGTATTCACTGTGAGCTTGGAATGTACAAGGACGCTTTCCTCACGCTTCTTGAAGAGCTACGTGAGATGGGTCACCACGATTCAAAGCACGTCACTTTGGAAGAACAAGTCGCAATCGCCTTATACATGTCAGTCACAGGTCTGACAGTTTGGCATGTTGGTGAGCGCTTTCAACGTTCGAGTGACACGATCACACAGTGGGTACTCAGTTAACATAGCGCTATTGTTTCACTGATACTAGTCCGCATACGGTAGATACTTTAAGAAAATGGTCACCGTCTTTTCCAGCCCACCGTTCTATACGAAATACATCAGCTTCCCATCTGGGGAAGTTTCGTCGAAGATTCGGCACAATCCCAAGTTTTTCCCATACTTCTGTGATACGATTGGTGCCATTGATGGCAGCCACATACCCATCACCCCCCCCCAGTCATCTACGCTCTGGCTTTCGAAACCGCAAGGGATTCTTATCACAGAATGGGCTCTTCGTATGCGACTTCAACCTCAACTTCACCTATATGCTTTTGGGATGGGAAGGATCGGCCACCGACGCTCGCATCTATGATGATGCGATCTCAAGTGATCTCCATATCACTCCCGGTAAATATTTGCTTGCAGATGCAGGCTATCTGCTTCGGCCCCAGCTTCTCGTTCCGTACCGAGGTGTACGATATCACCTGGCTGAATGGGGTCGTGCAAGCGTCCGGTATGTCTTTCATATCATGTTGATTGTCTCTGATATCCATTTGCAGCCCATTGAATAGGGAAGAACTCTTCAATCTACGCCATGCCTCAGCCCGCAATGTTATTGAAAGAATCTTTGGAGTCCTCAAGCGCTGTTTTCGTATTCTGCTACTTCCGACAGAATATTCAATGGATACTCAAGTCAAGATCCCTGCGGCGCTATGCGCCATTCACAACTTCATCTGTTTTCACACTGATAGTACTGACGATGACGAGGCAACTTCTGATGAAGATATCGGGACGATAGATATCCCGATTACGCAGGGGCAAGAAGGGATTATGGTATCAGTGGGAGATAACTCACTGATTGGTTATGGATGGTAACAAGGGTTCTTCAGAGGAGAGCAATAGGTAGGGACTAATGCTCAAGTGGTTCTGAGTGAGAGTAGGGAGCGAAGAATTGGATTGACTAGTTAAGTCGATAGGGAAGACGGGCTTAAGGCCTGGTCTTATATAGTGTTATACACTAACCCTGAAACCTGTTTCAGATATGAAACATGGTAGAAATAGAAGATGTTTCAAGTGTGAAACATGTAAGAGAATGTGAAATGTATAGTAAAACGTGTATCACATCTTATGACATTATGAAACACCAGATAAGGGTGATGTCATAGTCTAGACCATGAGATAAGAAAGAACTTATCTATATGTGATGTGTAATATGGAATAGCATAAGAATAAGGTCAAAGACTGATCTAGAATCTGGTATCAGGAAATGAAAGATAAGATAAGAAATACCAGAATTCTCAACACTCCTCCTCGCTGTCCATGTTAAGAACGAAAGGTGATGAGTCGAAGAGCTTTTCTTCCATCCTCAAACTTCTGCTTTCCAAGATTCTTCGTGAAGATATCAGCAAATTGCTGATCTGTGGGAACGTAGTAAAGTCGGATTTCTCCAAACTCCACAGATTCACGAATATAGTGGTCGGTCATGCGAACATGTTTGGTATGACCTTCTTGTGCAGGGTTGGAAGCGAGGAATATAGCACCCTGATTGTCAACACAGAGTGGTAGTGGACCTATCTTGAATCGTAATTCTTCATAGACATTACGAATCCAGCGAAGTTGTTTAGCAACCTCGGTCATTCCACAGTATTCTGCTTCGGTGGAAGAGAGCGTAACTCGACATTGTCGCCTAGATAGCCAGGATATGATACCATTGCCTAAAAAGATGGCATAGCCGGTGGTAGAACGTGATGTTTCAACGTCTCCAGCCCAATCTGTATCAGAATAGGCACATAAGCCGTTTTGGTCTCCATGTCCAGAGTACGAGATGCAAAGATCCGGGGAGGATGATAGATAGCGCACGATGTAGAGCGCCTTTTGCAAATGTTCTTCCGTAGGGTTGGAAGAGAACTGAGACATTTTAATGATGGAGTAGGCTAAGTCCGGTCTGGTACCCAGCATGATGTATAACAGTGATCCGATGACCGACTGATAGCAACTGCGAAGAGCGGGGTTCGACTGATTTTGGTCAGAGTTTGGTCTCGGATTATATCCGGTAGGAAGAGGTACAGAGACTGGCTTGCAGTTCTCTTGGCCAAATCGTAAAACGACTTTCTCCGCATAGCGGGTTTGGTCCAAAGAGATAGTTCGCTTTTTGCGATCTCTAGTAATCCTCATACCTAGGTACTCAGTGGCTTGACCAAGATCTCTTGATTCCCATCGTTTCATGAATAAAGCTTTATGAGCGAGGACCTGTGCTTTGTTGCTTCCCATAAAAAGTGCATCATCAACATAAATGAGGAGAATAATAATCTCGTCACCAATGATCTTGAAATAAGTCCCTGGGTCAGACTTGCATCTGAGAAATCCCATCTCCAGGAGAGACTTGTGTAGCTGCTTGTTCCATTGAAGCGCAGCTTGCTTCAAACCATATATTGCTTTTCTCAAGTGACAAACCTTTTTCTCCTGACCCTTTACTACAAATCCTTCAGGTTGTTCGAGGTAAATTTCCTCATCCAGCTTGCCAAAGAGAAAGGCGGTTTTGACATCTAGGGCTTCAATTTCCCAATCGTGAAGCGCAGCTAGAGCAATAAGAAGTCGGAAGGTTTCAAACCTTGCTACTGGAGAGAAGGTTTCTTCGTAGTCTATTCCGAAGACCTGTGTGAATCCTTTAGCGATGAATCGGGCTTTCTTGCGACCGTTGGATTTCACTGCGTATACCCATCTCCCTTTGATGGATTTACGACCCTTAGGTAGGTCTACCAACGTCCATACCTTGCAATTGTGAAGTGACTGTATCTTCTCCTTCATCGCAACATTCCATAGTTCCTGTTCCTGTTTTGAGAGCTTTAGCACATCTCGATACTGTTTAGGAATAGAACCTGATCCAACTGCAGCATTGAACAGTGATCTCATCCACTTGGAAGAATACATCTGTCCAAGATCATCGTCTTCGTTTGTTGGAGTGACATCCATCTCCTCCTGGATAGTATCAAGGCCTCTAGACATATCTCTCTCGATGTCGATTGGTGGTCTATTCCCATAAACGTTATCAGGAAGAATCCTTGATATGGGAACGCGAGAGGATCATCGTTGATCAGCAGGTGCTCGTGTAGAAGAGCGTTCATCCCTAGTAGGGTGATGCTGGTGAGGTCGAGATCTAAATTCAGGTAGGGACTCATCAGGGTGTTGATGAGGTGGTAACCAGACTCGAGGCATAATGCCTGATTGTCTCTCCAGTTCAGGAGGCGAATCTGTGACCATATAGCGTTTGTGCTGATGTCGGTCAGCAATGGAACTCTGATGACCAGTGTCAGGGGTGACACGCTTAGAAGCAGGTCGAAGAGGTGATGTATGATAGGATGGTGGATTGTTAAAAGAATCTGGGGAATCCAAGAAGAGAGGTGAAAGCGGATCTCGTTCTGGAGGTGGTTCCCAAGGAGTAGTAGATGGAGTGGTATATCCTCATGATTGCCCATCATGAGGTTGACGTGGTTGATTGGGGTGTTGACCTAATCCTACAGGTACGGGTATAAAAACATCTCGAGAGGGTTCCGGATCCCTTGGTCGAGTATCGTCCTTTGAGTGGTCGTGTGGGTGGTCTTCATCGGCATTTTCATCGGCAGCTTCATCGGCATAGTTCGTGTCGATTGGAATAGGGGTAGGTTCGTCTACATTGTCTCTGGAACAATAAGGAAAGACTTTTCATCGAAAATGGCGTTTGTAGAAATGAACATTCGTCATCGCTCTTTAGACCAGAAGCGGTAGCCTTTGGTATTCGGTTCATACCCAATAAAGATCATCTCCTCAGATTTGGGAGAGAGTTTGTCTTGTCGCTGTTCCGGAGGTATAAAGACATAGGCACGAGTCCCAAAGATCCTAAAGTATGAAACATCAGGTTTGTCTCCAGTGAACTGTTCACTAGGTGTTTTCCATTCATGACGACGCATAGGTTGTCTGTTATAAATGTGTAATGCAGTCTCAACAGCGTCTTGCCAGAATGATCTAGGCATACATGCATGTTGGTGAATGGCTTCAGCTTTTTCAAGCAAAGTTCGATTGAACCTCTCTGCACGACCGTTCTGTTGGGGAGTGTGGGGAACAGAGGTTTGATGCGTAATGCCTCTGGACTGAAAGAACGATTGTAACGTCCCAGCCATAAATTCCCCCCCTCGGTCTGAACGTACAGAGGTGAGCGAGTGACCAGTAAAGGTTTCAGCCCAAGAAACCATCGATTGGAAGTGTCATGAGACAACATCCTTGGTACGTAAAAACGCAACAACTGCAAAACCAGAGTAATCATCAATGAATGTGAGAACATAACGTGCGCGGTATCGAGATTCTGTCGGCATAGGACCAACAAGATCTGAATGTACAAGTCCGAGAGGACGAGTAGCACGTTTTCCTGAAGCAGGATAGGGGCGATCATGCATCTTCCCAAGGGCACAGCCTTTGCAGGGAGAGTCGGTATCCGGGAGTGTGACAGTGGGCATACCGGAAACATGAAGTGGAGCGTGGCGAAGAGCATTCTTGGAAGGGTGTCCAAGATGGTGGTGCCATAAAGCGTAGGAGTCGTCCTTAACAAGTGACATGATACGACCTTTCATTGGAGTAATCGGAGATGACTGAAACCAATGAAGGTTATTATCCGGAGATGAGGCAGATGCCTGGATCACCAGACGATCACTTGAGTCCCAGATTCTGGATTCTTGATCACTGATGGTACACTTATAGCCTTGGCTAGTAAGCGTAGGAACCGATAAAAGTCGGTGACCTGCATGCGGAGCATACCATACTTCGTTAAGAACGAGAGGTTCTTGGCCAGAAGCTTTCTGTTTAACAATAATCTTGCCAGGACCATACATAGGAACCCGTTCGCCATTGGCAACTACGGCCGATCAAACCTGGGAACCTAGATGTGCAAAGTCACTTTTGAATGGTGATAAGTGATCAGTGCAACCACTGTCAATCATCCAGTGGTGTCGGGCAAATGACTTATCAGAATCTCCTCCTAGCGCAAAAGCGCCGTGATAATCGTAAAAGGCATCATATCCATCACCACAGTACAAATAGTACTCGTCATTGTAGTCATATCTGTCCAATATTTGGTTGGAGGGGTAAGGTAACTGTACTCCAGGATCTCGTGGTATAGCCACGGTCAACGCCTCAGGTGTGATAGGAAGTACGGTCTGAATATGACTCTCATTCAACAATTCGACGTTGTTGAAATGAGATGATGAACTGGCGAGTCCACCAAGAGAGAAGGAAACTTTCTTCTTCTTCTCTTTCTTCTTCTTCATCTGTCCCGATGTAGCGTTAGTTCCTTCAGAAAGGGCGTTTGAGACGGCCCAGCTACATTCATCCCGTTTTCTTCATCCCAGCCAGTATTGGCTTTTGTGGAAGTGGAGTCGTCCATTTCAACTTCCTGGATCTCCCCAATCTCATGGTCTCCAAGGTGATCTATAAACCTGTGGGCGAGATCATCATCATCCATTACGAACTCGTTTGCAAAGGATACTTCATTAGCAGCTTTGCCTTTACCCTTGGCATTATGGCGCGCATTGAACCATTCTTTCTTTTGGTTGCGGCCAGGCTGCCTAGATTTAGTAGGACCTTTTCCTTTACCTCTCTGATTCTGGTTGGAGCCAGATGGTCTCGGCGTAGAGCCGGCAGAAGGTTGTTGGAAATTGGAGGACTGTTGTCCATACGTCTGTTGTGATCTCTGATAAGAGGGGGTCTGGTTCCTCCAAGCGTTCTGTTGTGGAGGACCGTGCTTTATGACATTGGTCCTGTTAATCTGTGCGTCTCCGGAGAACTCGGCATGAGAAATCCGGGCATGAAGAGGTCGGCGCGTAGCGTGGAGATTCATCTCCATGAGTATCCGTGTTGTAACGGTTTCCATATTGAAGTTGGCAACTTCAACGGTTTGGGTAATAGTGGAGGCGAGTTGGTGGTATTCGTTTGGAAGGGATGATAAGAGCAACATGGCTCTAAAATTCTGGGGAAGGTTCAAACCAGCTTGGGTAAGCTGTTCGAAGAGGGATGAGAGGCGGCTAATGTCCTCGTTGGCTTGATGGGGTCGAATGTGCAAGCGTGATGCTTGACTAAAGAGCAGGAACTGTCCGGTGAGACCTACGGTCCCAAAGAGAGCTCGGAGACGTTCCCATAAAGCTCTAGCGACAGATGGGAAGGTGTTTTGATCCGTCCACTCGTATGTGACGTGTGTCAGGAGGGAGTCATTGATGGTGGAGGCCATAAGGCCCAAGATACGTTTGTCTAGCAACTTCCACTTTGCTTGGCGTTCTGCTAGGTCAGCACCAGCAGGTAGACCGGCATAAGTGAGAGTGCCGTCAATGAATTCCCATACGGAATAGGAGGCTAGAGTGGATCGGATGCGAATGCTCCAAATGTCGTAATTCGACTGTCCAACGAGGGTAGGGATTTTGGTAACGAAAGAAGCGTCAAACTTGATTTCGGTGGTAGGGAGTGCCATATCTGTTTAGAGGAGATCTGAAAAGACATCGTCAATAAAACAAGATTCAAGTATATATGAAAGCAGGCAAAAGGAAGTAGGAGAGCAAATAAGTCCAATATTTCCTGGTAGATATCCTGGAACGATCATAGAAGATCTGATAATCCTTTTGTTCTGTAAACGCCAGTATTCAGTTCGTTGCTTCTTGGTACGTTTCTCAGTGATCAGTGCATTGTCTCGATGCGGTTTAGACATCGGCAAGAAGGCATGTGATTCGAACAAGTCGAAACACGTCTCCACAAAATAATGTGGGTTACCAATGTATTTGTTGGTAAAGGTGCCTTCCTGTACACAGATATGAGATGTATCACAAGAAAAATAAGGAACATGCAACGAAGAGAAAGGTAAACTGTTAAGCGTTAAAAAGTTCAAGAAACAAGGATTTAAATCAGAGTTATACACAAGATCTTCATATGAAAGTGGCCATGAAGGAGGAAGAAAGGTTTGTCCAAGGTATTCAACGATGTCGGAGAAACCTTCTATGCTCTTCTCCTTCCTGAGCAGCTCTTCAATGCCTTCTTTGTCCAGGGCCTGATCTGAGGCCTTCATAAATCGCGTCACGTTCATCGTTAGACGTAGCGGACTTGATTAGTCTCTGTATGCGGCGGTGAACCTTATAAGCAGGGTCACGGCGGTAGAGAGAACGGAAGTGGTCATCGAAGGAGTCGTTCCATGAGGATAAATACGGTGGTTCTGTTCGTTGAACAAAACCCCAGTCATCTGCCATGACTTGTGTGGGAGGTAGCCAATTTGGCTCGAGTGAGCGTTCAAGCTCGAGATGAGGAGCGTGGTCAGGAGGGAAGTGGGCATGACGAATAGTTTCGAATCCTTGAAAATGGACTCGAGTTGGAAGGGCGTCTAGATATTTCTTGGTCGGGAAAGCCCAACCAGTGCCTTCATATGCAGAGCCGATTGTTTCACATTTATACATGAAACTGTTGATCAAAGCCAAAGACTTCAATCGGGTCTCGCATGGTCTAATCTGGATAGGTAAGACCACACGGTCGGCGGTGCACAGCTCAACTTCTGTCAGAGGGACGAGTTTGTCCATCTGATACTGTAGGTGTGGGCGAGGGTTTTGTTGGTGACCTCACCTGTTTCGTCGTCGGCCACGTATGTTTTCCACGTTCTCTTCTCAGTGATCCCTAGAACCCGAGGCTTCTGGAACCGTGCAAATCGCAGTTCCGTGATCTCGCAAGGGGTGAGTCCCTCTTCTGTTGCGGGGTCCGTGGGTAGCTCGAAGAGCTCCACGTCCATTGGATTCACGAACTTGGCGTAAGCGAAGTTCTCTCTGTCGGAGATCAAAGGGTTCTGGGGTATCGGGAGCGTCAAAATAGGCATTGGAGGATGAGGTAGAGGAGTTATACGAGGGAGGTGGTAATTCTGGAGTAGATGGAGGTGTAGGAGGTGTGGAAGAGGATTGGTATCCAGTAAGGAGCTCAAAGTAGGAGGTCCCTTCTGGTTCATTGATCTCTATCACGGGTAGAGTCGACTGAGATAGGAGAGTGGGAGAAGTCGACTGTCGGTAAGAAGGAAGGGGTTCGTTCAGGGAACTAAGTTCGACCTGATCCGAAGGGAAAATACCGTGTCCTCGTATTACTTGATAAAAGCGAAAGGGTTGTCGCAGGTGTTCCGCGATTGGTTGGGTAGGCCCTTGTCGCAAAACTCGTCTCTCGATCTCCAAGTGGTCGCAGTATTGGCCTCTCTCTAGACCTCGAGAGCAGACCGGGCAAGGCAGATAGAATGGAACACCGGGGTGTACCAGGTTATTGGACCGTGCAATATTACGTGCGCGCTCATGTAACGTAGCGGCAGGTGCAACAGCAGGTGAAGAAGGAAGTGGGGGGTCTTGCTCTTCTGGAGCGGAATTCAACTCACGTGGTTCTAAACGAAGAACGACGTTAAGTATTGCATAATGCAAAGGAATCCGTGTTCCAAGATGAAGTCGAAACTCATCGCGTTCGCGACGAAGGATCAACCTTCCAGAAGTAGCAGCGAACTCTACGAGTCCGTCTTCCTCTCTCAGTGGAGGTGTCATAGCATAATTAAATGCTGCAGCAATCATAGCGATCACCATGACGAATCCAGAAACTATCCATGAACCATAACGCAAGAACTCAAGAGGCATCGGTACTAGTATTTGACGTCCTCTGTTCAAGCGGGGCTCATAACCTATCGGGACGATAGATATCCCGATTACGCAGGGGCAAGAAGGGATTATGGTATCAGTGGGAGATAACTCACTGATTGGTTATGGATGGTAACAAGGGTTCTTCAGAGGAGAGCAATAGGTAGGGACTAATGCTCAAGTGGTTCTGAGTGAGAGTAGGGAGCGAAGAATTGGATTGACTAGTTAAGTCGATAGGGAAGACGGGCTTAAGGCCTGGTCTTATATAGTGTTATACACTAACCCTAAAACCTGTTTCAGATATGAAACACGGTAGAAATAGAAGATGTTTCAAGTGTGAAACATGTAAGAGAATGTGAAACGTATAGTAAAACGTGTATCACATCTTATGACATTATGAAACACCAGATAAGGGTGATGTCATAGTCTAGACCATGAGATAAGAAAGAACTTATCTATATGTGATGTGTAATATGGAATAGCGTAAGAATAAGGTCAAAGACTGATCTAGAATCTGGTATCAGGAAATGAAAGATAAGATAAGAAATACCAGAATTCTCAACAGAAGATAGTTGCGAGGGTGACAACAATATACTGCACGAGGGTACGGGCATACCTGGTGCCGATGTGACAGACGACATAAATGGCACAGCAAAGCAATGGCGGGACGCTATTGCTCAAGCGATGTGGGATGATTATCAGGGCATTTTAATGCAACGAAATCGTGGTGACGAGTCCGAGAGCGATGTTTCAGAAGGCTGATCCTTGTAGTATCCTTGTAGTTTCTAGATGTCCTTGTAATCACACTGATGTCTCAATCATAGTATCACAGACTCGGAAAAACTGATCACTACAGTGGGGTATAAAACGGCAATGTGGGATACAAGTAAAAACTGTCCAAAAAACAACAACGGGTTGAACGGTTACAACAACATAGCGGCAGTCCAGGAGGTATTGCTCAGTGCTGCCCTACTTGAACTCACTCACCACTCGGCCCTGTCATGTCCATAATCTTCGTACGAAGTTTATAAGCGTATGCAATATGCTCTTTGGATTGAAGAGAAAGGAAAAATGACGCCTTACGTTCATTGTCTGCAAAAAAATCACCAATCTCCATAATATCCTCGCTTGACAGTCCAGGAACGTTGTAAAGTTGTTCACCAGCGGTCTTGATTACAGAGAGCTTGTCAACGAAACTGGTAGAAATCGAGTCCGAAAGGTTGCGAATAGTGCTGTTGACCATGTTCATGGCAACAACGTCAAGTGTTTGTGTGTTTCCCGCGGGCCCGGGGGTAACACGACCACGCTTGGAAGAGCGGTGAGATGAGGGGGGAATCGAGTGGGAAGAGCGGTGAGATGAAGGGGGGATCGAGTGGGAGGACGTCTGATGGGCTGGAGAAAACAACAATGATGGGCCCTGTGATGGGCCGGAATCATCACAGGACGTCACTGAAAATGGGCGTTTGTTTCGGGTGATGGAAGTCGAGGAAATGGTGGATGTGGCGGGGGCTGGAGAAGCTGACAATGCTGATACGTCCATAGAATCAGAAAAAAAGGTGGAATTGATGGCGGGGGTGCCGGTAAGGCCTTGTCCGCTGGCAGCAACGACGGTGGAGGTGGCATTGGGAGTAAGGGTGGGGGTAGTTGTGGAAACAATAGTAGGGGTGGTAGTGGAACCCTGACCTATGATTGGGTGGAATATGAAGCGTCCGGTAGCACTGGCATTTGGATAGATTTCCTCCATCATCTCCAAGAACGGCCAGCCTTTGTTTCAGAAACGCTTCATCTGTCTGTTCCGACTGTTCGTCTGCAATGAATTAGACACCCTATCATAGTACCTTGTGATATATGAGAGAACAACATACCGTTTGTGAGACGTACTCCTCAAACACTGCTCCCGCCGCATCCCCCTGAATATTTGCACCGTTGGTGTTGTCCCAATGGACACCCGAAAGTTTGCGATAAGCGATGATGGTTGAGAAGGTGGCTTTGATCTGGGAATGCGTCAGCTGTGTGTACAGATCTGCTACAGAAGTGACTTACGCTGCCCCATTTGTTTTGCACACTTTTGAGATCCTTTTCCTTCCCAGCAACACGGAGGCCCTTGATATGTTCGAGCGCGGCACGAAGGGTGACATCCTTGAAGTTGCCATCGCCTCGCTCTGCCTTGTGCTCATGCAAGTATTGGACAAGAGCAAGTTCTTCGGGCGGCATCCACTTAACCTGCTTTGAACTATTGTCGACGATGTCACCGCTAGCTTGCTGGGAATAGTCAGCCATTATTTGTGATAAGTGCTTGAGTGCCTGGATGACTTGAAGTAACTGGCGATGAATGTTTTCGCGATGCTGATCTGACTGATCATCTGGATAAGCCACCTGAGCTGGCATGGTTTGCATGAAGCGAGTGGGGGTAGGGTTCGATATGTTCAATCTCCGTATTCACGGCCAGCTACGAAGCCGAACAGGATCGTCGCAGTACAAACATGGACACTCTCGGCTACTTTTCAAGTAGTCGATACCGTTCTGGCTCTTATTGAAGACCCGAAGTAATGGGTAATTGAAAGAGCGGCAACTCCCCAACCAACACGCACACAGCCCTGCACTCGCCCGAACATGACCTCGCTGAACTACGTCGAACCCCCGAACAGTAATCTGGTGCGACTCTATGATCACAAGCACGGTTTATGTACTGACTCACATCTAGATTTGCTGTATCTGTCAGTAAGTGCAACGTGCAATGACGGAGTCGCTCAATCTCAGATTCACCCCTCCAGCGCTCCGTTCATGAACCCAACGACCGCCAGGTCATGTATGCACACCTTCTGTCACGACTGTGTCTTGGAAGCAGTTAGACATTCACCTCATTGTCCGATTGATCGCTCTGCCCTTTCGATAGAAGATTTGGCACCGGCAAATCCCATCGTGAAACACGTTCGTCTTACATTCTTCCTTTCACAGCCTTGCCCTCTTCTGACTGGTACACGCGTCTAGCTCGTGGACGAACTCATTGTAGAATGTCCTCTGCGGACCGCTGGCTGCCCACACACATGTCAGCGGCAGTTGTTAGAAGGACACATGAAGGGCACATGTCAATACGTCACGGTACCATGCTCTGAAGATGGCTGTAACCAGATGATCTTGAGAAAGGATCGCGGGAAGCATGCAAACGTATGCGTCCATCGTTCAACTGAATGCGATGGATGTGGCACCTCCATCAAGTATTCCGAATTAACCGTGGGTTGTATTCCCTTTTGTTTCCGGGTCGGTCGGTCGAGCGTGCTTTGTTTTCTTTGGAGACTCAGGTTCATTACTCGGAATGTTCCTCGAAGACCGCAACCTGCTCATTTTGCGCCGCCGAATTCCTGCGGTCTAAGCTACAGGATCATCTTGCCACGTGTTCGGAAGTCGTTGTACCGTGTCTACATGCTGATAATGGCTGTCCCTGGGCTGGTCCACGTCACGAGCTATCAGGGCTCCATATCCCTTCATGTTCGTATGAGTCGATAAAAGGCTTCTTTGCAATACACGGCGCCCGGGCCGCAGCTCTCTCCGCGGAGAACACTGCCCTCAAGCAAAGGGTTCAAGCGCTGGAGGGGATCGTGCACGTCACACAGCGCGAGATGCAGTTATTCAAAACCATTCTAGGGCCCTGGTACCATTCCGAGGTGCAGAGAGCAAGCCATGCAGACGTTCGTCACCTTCACGTTCCCGATGACAGTAATTTCCAAGGTTTCGCCGGGCCCTCGCTTTCGAGAACTGCCCAGCATACACAGGTACCCACATCTCCTGGTCCATTTGATGCCATCGATGCCGAGCAGGACCCCATGTCGTTTTTTCTGCCTCCTGAAGCCTTGTTCGATAGCCGAATTCATACGCATTCTCGCACGCTCGATATTCAATCACACCCTGGGCAGCGCTCATTGCTCCTCACGCCTGTTGCACCTCTGAACCTGAGCGCATCCCTGGAAGGGTCCCTGGTTGGCCTGCGGGACTCTGTAACCACGGTAGCTGCATCCATTGATTCCCTGGCACGACGTAATGATATCGCGCTCTCCAATGAAAACATGCGTATCAATGAAGAACTCGGTTCGCTAAAGTATGCAGTGCACGGCATTCGCCTTCAGGTATGCTTCCGCTCCACAAACATTTTTAGAATACACCCTTCGTCACTGATGAACGGGGTTCTTTTTTTTTTCATTCATCTTCTCACGGTGGATCGGTACCCACTTATCTTGCCTGAACAGCTACACCGTCTCATGATGGACAGGAACGCCCAATTCACGGGGCGCCTAGGTGAAGCGGGTTCAGCAACGACCGTACCTGTCCCTATACCTGCACCGGCACCACCCGCTCAGCCGGTTTTCCACCCTCCAATCATGACGCCGCCGTTTCCGCCCCCTGGGACGAAGCTCTAATCCTCGGGATGAGATGTCCAGCGTGTATGCGGCCAGTGTCGCCTGTCATACCGTTGTACATATGTAATAACGAAGACGACAAATGGGTGTACTCGCATTCGGATCGCGGGAAGCATGGTCCGGTGACCTTTTGATTCGTTATCCAGTGTAGGAATCCTTTTCAGATCCGAACTTCCAGTTGCGATTTTCCTCATGTCTTTTTTTTCTCATGTCACTCGTGTTTCGAGGGGAGGAACTTTAGAACACTGCTAGAGCGCCTTTTCATTTCCGTTCACGTATGCATGTACAGATCTGGTCA
>JAHZSR010000219.1:0-27479 GCA_025782845.1 Boletus coccyginus | reverse complement strand
TTGCTGCTGCAAATCACCTTCTATCATTCTCCTGAAGGATCTACAGTAGGATCTAATAGCACTGGCCATCACTCCACAATCACCTATGACTTACCTCTTTATTGCATACTTGATGCAAATCTCCAAGTTGATTTGCTGAGCAGAAACCAATAGCATCTCCAGCATCTCATCATTCAAGGCTTCTGCTGTGCTGCTAATGAGTGCAGCACAATCTGCTTGCTCTTCATTCATTCCTTCAAACACAATGCATGTTTATTGTATTTAATCCCAGCCATCAACCACTCACCAGTCATGCACACAAAACTCCTGGGAGGAAATGCTTTGTCCTGTAGCATCCCACAGTAATTATTCCTCCTAAATATCTCTTCTGCATGCTTGGCAGCCATGTCTCGAGCTTCTCTCATTCCCTTGCCTTGCTCTATGAGTTCACCAAATGCAATTGTATGCAATGCATCAAACTTGGTGAAGATGGCAATCACTGGCACTGATAACTGGCTCAGTACATCACTCAAACCTTAGATGCTTCTCACCCTTTCCAGTACCACACTTTGAGAAGAATGCTTCCTCGGCCACAGTAATTGGCCTGCAGTGTTCATTCATTGGAATGCAATACCTATCATGAACAACATTCAGACGGCCACCAAACAAGAATGTTATATAGACTGGAACCATATAGCATGCAGGCGATGTCCCAGCCTCTGATCTTTTGCACGTCCTTTGATGAATGATTGAACCTTCAGCAGCTCGTCCTCGCTACCGGCCTCGAAACCGCGCGAATCGTGGAAAACAAATTGATCGTTGCTTTTGAATGAAATTTCATGCTCGATGTCATGCTCGCCACGCTATAACTTGTCCTAAGGAATACTGTGCATAATGATTTGCGAACGCTCACCCCCCTAGTTCCCTTCACGTCGGTGGCGATCTGGCTGGTCGGTTAGCATACAACGGTCGGTTGATAAGAAAGCATTCCCGCGGTAACCTTGATACCATCCCGATCACGAACGATTGGGGATTCGGTCGTCTTGCAGACCCTCTGAAGCAGTGTGGTTTTTCCAGCATTGGCTCGACCGATAACGAGAATCCGGAATCGAGAGAACCTCTTCCTGACAGCAGCAGCGCGGCGTGAGTCGTCCGACATGCTCGAGTACAGTAGATGACAGTGAACGAGATTTTCGTAGGGTTGAGTGGGTAGTAAAGACGAGAGACGGGAGATGGGAGATGGGAGAAAAGAAGGAATCTCACGGGTGGACGCTGTTACAAGGCACACACGTTCGCTTACCCCCACTCTGACTCCCATTGGCCAGAGTGATGACGGCGAACCCAAATGTCCAAATGGATCTTGGACAGCCTGCCAGGGTCCCGTCTTCTATCTTGACACGTGTTGGTCGCAGTCACTGATCAGGACAAAGATCCGTTCTTTTTGTTTCAAATGTGCGGTGAACGGTTCATGCCCAGTACCCAATCGCAAATTCAGCAACCCAGATACACGCCGCTGGCAATCCTCGGCGGTTGTCACGGTGGCTACAGGTCAAGCAGATGGACATTTGTCAGGAACCTGACCTGTGAAGAAACTTCGCGCCTGTGGGCGTTTGGTAGCATTGAAGGGATAACAAAACCTAGTCTCACCTCAGACCCTGCCAGATCCACCGAGGCAGTAGCCGTTTTCCACTGGATAGCGGCACAGCGTAAGAACTCTGATGGGCCACGCGCAAACCGTTATCGCGAGATAAGCAAAGAAGCACGAGGTGTAGATAGAGAACGCCACACCACATGGAGCAAGGTCAGGTGAGACAACAGTATTTGAGATTCCTCCGCACCCCCGAGACTCTGCCAGGAGATCCGTCACATTACCTGCAGATTGATCTATGTATGGCGCAGAGTGCCAAACGCGCCCCAGCTGGCAGGCTGAAGGCAGTCCACGCGCATTGGGTGCCATCTCTCCCTTCGTCACTCAGTATCATTCTTTAATCAAGGTTGTAAGTTTTCCGAGCCAAGTGGAATTGGTCCCCGAATCTACTAGATCGTAACGTAAAATCAATACATCCACATCCACAAAGAAAGAAAAAGGAGGGACGCAGTCCGAGTCAATACCCCGTCGGCTTCACCCCAGCCCATACCATACGCCCCAATGACCCCCGTCTGATCCAACCTCCCCACCCCACCGGCATCCCCCGCAGCACCCCCCTCCGTCTGACTAAACGCAAGCCCGGGATTCCGTTTCATCCGCTGCACGACCCGCACTTTCTTGATCGCCTTTTGAAACTGCGCCTGCTTCGGCAGATAATTTAGCACGTTGTACCTTTGCACTTCCTGCGCGACGTGGTAGGAGCGCGGATCGTACGTCCGCTTGAAGTACTTCCACGCCAGGTCCCGGGTCAGGCAGATCGCGGGCACGAGGAGCAGCGTAAGGTAGAAGACAGCGTCGGTCCAGAGAGGCCTGCGTACTCGGTCGAGAAAGCGAAGGCGGGGGCGACGAGGGCGTAGAGCGGGAGAAAGACCATCGTGAACACGAACGAGCCTGGGGTAGCCCCCACGTTGTACTTGGTCCACAAACTGGTGGGCGTTCGTCAGCGAGGATACGAAGGGGACGATGGAGGACGAACTCGGATATCAACGCAGCCTTGTCGAGCACGGTCAACAACACCGTGAGGTACAAAACCGTACAAAACCAATGCCTCGAATCCAAACCCGTCGACTGCTTCAAATCTGCCCAGAACAAGACGACCAAAAAGCCAAGTAGAATCTGTCGTCCTCGTCCGTGTCAGCCCGATCCCATGCGCATACACGACGACGCACCAGAGAATGATACAGCGCGTTCCCGATCCACAACCAAAACGCCGTCTTGGAGAAAACACATTCATGTTTTACGGACGCATACAATTGCGGATACCGATCCATTACACGCGCCGAAACAAACTGGTCAAAGATCCCGATCACGAGCGGTGGGAGGACTGTGAAGATGACGTTGTAAAACGAGATCGTCCAGGATTCGTAGGAAATCTGCCCCGAAAAGTTGTTGAAAAGGGAGTAGTGTGCCGCGCGTCGACGAAAATGAAACGCCGACAACACCGAGGGTACCCAAAGCTGCGTCATGTAGAGCGTCATGCTTTTGTAAAACGAATCTGGATCGCGGTGTCAATCCTACGCCTTAAGAAACCATGGGCTTCGACGTACACAGAATGAGCTGATAACTCCACGCTCCATACACGAGCAACAACTTTTTCAGATAGCGAAACTGCGAGATCGCAATGTCGGCCGATCGTGCCGCTTGGAGACCCTAGCACAAAATGTCAACGTTTCGCATTCGGCCGTCACGCACGACTACGACACCCACCTCGACGCCCGAAATGCCTACTCCGATGTGGGCCGCCTGGATCATGCTCACGTCATTTGCACCATACCCGATCACAAGCAAGATCGAGTTTTGGTTCTTCTTGACGAGCTTGACTACGAGCGCCTTTTGCAGCGGCGACACGCGACCTGCGAGAACACGTCATCAGGGAGCCCTCGTAAAGATGCACACGACGCACAGCAAATGATTGCTTTAGAAAACAACGCCAACTCCAAAAACGACTTAAACACCTCCTTTTCGAGCGCAAACATCAAACTCTTGCCACCTAACGTCACGCGTCGTCAGCCCGCCCTCGAATCAGAACCAAATACACACGCACCGATGACCAGCGCTGAATCCCCCACCTCCCCACTAATGCTTTGATTCCCAATCGCGCTCAATCGCTTCTCGATAAACTCGGCCGTCTCACGCGCCGTCTCCTCGTTTGCGACCACCAAGTTCATACTCTCTCCTACCAACCGACAACTCACCCCGATGTTGATCGCCATCTCCTGTCGGTCCCCCGTCAACACCCAGATCTTGATCCCAGCTCCCTGCAAAGTGTGGATCGTGTCCGGTACTCCTTCTTGAGGCTTGTCCTCGATCACCGTCGCTCCGAGCAAAAACATGTCTTTTTCGATGAGCTCGGCGGCTTGGTCGAGCACTTTGTTGTGGCCTTGGTATAGATGGATGCCCATTGGGTGTATTCGGCTGGGGGGATGTCGCGGTAGGCGATGCAGAGCGTGCAGAGACCTTTGGTAGCATAGTTCCATCCACTATCAGTGAGGAAGAGAGGATAACAACAAGGCGAGCAAGACAAACTTGGAGACAGGACAGCATCTTTTCGGTAAACAGCTGATGCTTTCCCAGCCGCCCGAGAATGACTGTTTGCAATACAGCTTGATCTTGTCGTCCGGTGCGCGCACGACCGTCGACATGCGCTTTCGCATCGAATTGAATTCGCACACGTTCAAGATCTCGTACTCGACCGTTTGTCCTTGGATGCAGACAAACACTGACCCTGATTTTGGCATCTAACCGTCGCCGACCATCAAGAGAGAAAGACGAACAAACGGTGCTCACACACATTGAAGTGATGATTGCCACAACAGCTCGGCGCCTGCCACGAGCGCCGCCTCGTCCAGACAGCTTGCCTGGAAATGGGTCTTTCCGTCCCTGACCTCTGGGACGACCGTATGGAAGAATGCCAAGAGCACCATAAACTGGTGTGCGACCTCTCTCTCCTTCAACACCCCATCCGACATCACCATCGCCTCGGCCGAAATCGGGTTCTTGGGCGCCTTGCCGTCCCGTCAAGAACATGCCGCAGATCGTCAAACGTCCTCCAACTCTCCTTGACACCCTCCTCGTCCCTCTCCGCACCGGCCTTGCGACTCTCGTCCACCTCCTTAGCATACACCACCCTGCCGATGCTCACACTGAACTCCACCTCGTTCCTCGACAGCGTCCCAGTCTTGTCCGAAAATATAAACTCGATCTGGCCAAGCTCTTCGACGAGGGATGAGGTGCCATAGTACAAGTCGAGGCCCGAGTTGATGAGTGCTGCTTGTTGGGATCTTCCACGGTGACGATGAGGGAGACGGGGATGAAGTTGTTGTAGATGATAAGGGTGAGGATGTCTAAGTTAGTTTTTGTTGATCGGGGGTGATCATACGAGACCCTCTGCAAACATCTTGGCTGATTGTCGTATCATAACGAGACATGCAAGAAAACAAGGCGACTGACCTCTGCCCGAAAACGTGTTGGAATGGAAGAGGTACCACTGAGAACCGGAGAGAAACCACCGATGGGAGCCGTGAATGAGAGCGCTGATAGATTTGCAAACCACTCACCATATTGATGCTTGCACCAATGGTGGACCTGATGGACAAGGCAAGGAGAAACCCAAAGAGAAATATGATGTGTACATTGACCTGCTTCTCTACTGCGGTCCTCTTGATCTGCGCAGCCCTGTGATATACCGAAGGTGACAAAAACACAGTGAGGAGGAAAGACGCCTCACATCGCGTTCCGCATCAGCTTTGTTTCATGTCCGGTAAATACAACGATGCCATATATCCAGGGGGTATTTCATAGTTCAGCGCCACGCAAGAGCATTTGATCTGGACCGTTAGGAATCTGTCGAGGGACGCCAGCGTCGGAAAGGAGCTCGAGCGTTCCTTCGTAGGTCTACAGGGAATTGTTGGGTTATTCTGAACGGAGGGAACCATGGAGGGATGGATAGGTGAGTGCTGCGGTCGAAGGGGATGTTTGTTTTATTTTGAGGTTGGTTTCGCTGGGGGGAGATGAGCTGTTTGGATCAAGAATGGAGCAAGGCGACCCGTCGAGGTTGGACGTCTTGATGAAACAGAGACCCTCTGGTTCGAACGAAGAGATGAGCACGAGATCTGCAGGGATGAACTCGACTCGACGCGAACGATGTCACCAACAGATCACTTTCGCGATTCAAAGATAGAGGATGGAGCGATTACCTTGGCGATGCGTGCGTTGAGCCCTGGACCGAGTCGGATTGGTGTCGTTTCTAGCAGAGAATGAGGGGCAATATTAATGCTGTGTCCTGATTCGTGGGGGAGACGTTTTGCTAAATGCACGCGGTGAAGAGAAAAAGAATATGTTTGCGTTGAAGCTATGATGCCGAAGAGGCTCGGCTGACAGTTGAACGGCATTTTCCGGTGCGTTAGGGGCTGCATTTTCCCACGATTGTGGGGGCTTGTCAAGCAAGGTGATTTTCCTTTGCATTGCATGAGCCTAGTAGACGTCCACTCAGACAGTATACATATACCCTTCGACACATAAAAACTTCTTGAATTTTGAGTGTACATCGCAAACTGCGACCAGGTTGCCCTAAAGGCATCACCCACCAATCACCCACTGCACAAAACATGACAATCATTTGCGTTTTTCCTTCAACTCATTCTGGACTCACACTATTGTCCCACTGCATTGTTCATGATGTTTCATTCTGCAGGAATCTACTGCAAGTCCCAGAGTGATGCTAGGCAGCTCAGCTGGAGCACACTCCAGGTGCCTGTCTTAAGGCTGTGGGGAGGTGATTCCTTACCAGAGTCACTACACTCATGTTCCTTGTGTGCCTACCTTGTTTTTATTTACTTCATACTTATGTTGGAAAATTCACATGCTATGCATTATATAATTGTCCAAAAGCAGTGGTCTCCTGGATTCTGTGGGGGAGTGAGGAGGTGAACACACTGGCACAGCGACATGGGGATGAAGCTTGCTTGGAGCAGGTGGTCAATAGATTGATAGACACTGACCCAGTATTCTACATGCGAAAAAGGAGGGTTTCTACCAGGGGAATCAAGAAAAAAGTGTACAAAAGTGGTGTAAAGTGGTGTAAAGTCTCCATTTTGCAGGCATAAAGTGTATAAAGTGAGGCAGGCAGGAAAATTTATGGTATATTTTGTAAATTCAAACGTTGATTGGCTGTTCCTGTAAAATTTTCCAGCCTGCTGGCATAGGGTAAGCAGGTTCAGACTCAATTTCTTGGCAGCACAGCAGGTGTATCACATATATCTCACCTCCCAAGCTCAGAGATACCATTTCTTTCCTCCCCGCTGACCTGCACCAAAATGTTTGGATGTGGATACATAGTTATTGTATATGTGATGCTAGACATTTGATCTGAGATTTGAGTTTTTACTATATTCTCATGGTCCAAATGCTTAGCTAATTGAGGGACATATATACCATAGTGTCTAGAATATACTTCTATTTTTCCTTATTTGTTTGTTCACGGGTTGTGGAGAAACAAAGTGATTTCTCCCAATATACTTTTATTACTACCTACAAGTACATAGCAAACCATTTTCTTAATATCTCTTTTACCCTTAAGTACTTAGCCAAGTGTCAGAGAAGCAATTGGAGCATGTGACCTCAGTTGTAAATCACCTGACTCAGATCATGTGACCTTGCACAGCATGAGTCATAATGAGTCAAAGTGAGTCAAATAAGAACTAATCAAAGCATTGCACCTGGACTAGCAAAATGATCATGTGACCTGGACAGCATGAGTCATGATGAGTCATTGCCAAGCAAAAGGCTATTTTTAGCTCATTGCAAGTCATTTTCTGATAGAGTGAGTCAAAGTGAGTTAGTATGAGTTAGTATGAGTCATATTTTGGCACAGCCACCTCGGAACCGAAGGTAGCACAGCCACATGTAAATTACTATATAAGGAGCGCGATTCAGCCCCATTTGGACAGTTCCCTTTTTTAGAAAAAAGGTTCCTACTTGAATTGAACTCAACCAATAAGTGCTCACAAGTGCACCCCTTTACAAACAGACAGAGAGGCTGTGTAGAGAAATTCCCACGCTATAAATAGAACTACTTAGACCCATAGTTAGGAGTATACTGAATCCCTTAGGATAGGGTCAGTTAGGACACCTTTAGGGAGAAAACCCCAGAGTGGGCAACTAAAGGGAATAGATCCCCAGCTAGTAGGGAGACCTAATAGTTCATTAGTACCTTGGGAAAGGGTCGAGTTGAGCATTTAAGCTGATTGCCAACTCCTTAGTGCATAATAGAATCAGTTTAGAAAAGACTATTCTGTGTGTCTAAGTAACGTGTGAGAATCAGTAGCAAGAGTGAAGCATATTAATGCTACCTACTCAATTGAGCATTCCTAATTGACTGGAGCTAATTAGAAGTCATTGAGAGCGCATCTTAGGGAAGTAACCCTAGTCACTACAAAATATCCTTCTAGCAAACCGAGAGTTATCTAGACCATTTCCCAACTAACTATAGTACATTTCGTACATCATCCCAACAGAAAACCAGACCCTCAACATATTGCTGAACCCCAAATCCCCTCAACCTCATTGAAGATTGATGAACAAACCATGTGCCTGATAGTCAATCCCTTTTTATGAGATTGATACTTGTTTCTAGTATCAACTTGACCAGGAAAGAGTACTTTCTTCATCTCGCTTCAGGTTTACTATCTGTGGAGATAAGATTGGTTGTCTGATAAGCATTTCTTAGCATTTCTACTGATCTTATCTAGAAAGAAGACACTGCGCTATTGCATACATGTTTGTCCTTTCATTAGACAACCTCTCACACCAATCATGCCCACTGATGCTTGAGCATGAGCCTGACTTGGGCTTCACTCTAGTCATGGGAATTCTCATGGCAGTGCCCATTTACAGAGTTTACAGCACAGTATGTGAATTTTTCTGATTAGACATACTTATTTCAGGTGCTGTTTTGTTCCATCAAATACTGTTTTGAATGCTATATATTATGTACATGTTACTCCTGGATCATGAGGGTAGCAGTGCATCCTCTGAAGAACTTGAAGACAGCCCTATAGACCTAAGTAGTCACTGAGTAATAGTATTGAGTGTGTAGTCTTTCCAAACCAGACTCTTGGGCAGGATTTTCCAGCATCCAATGCCGACATGTCACAGCGTGGGACATTCTTGCCACATGTTGGCATTTTGAAACTCAGACGACATCCAAAACTCAGGATAGGGTCAGTTCCAACATCTTGCTATCATGGAGAGTGAACTCAATGACAAGGTCAACAAGCATGCAAGGAAGATGATATTGGGATGATAGATATCCCGATTACACAGGGGCAAGAAGGAATTATGGTATTAGTGGGAATTACTCCCTGATTGGTTATGGATGGTAACAAAGAGTCTTCAGATAAGAGCAATAGGTGGGAAGGCTAATGCTCAAGTGGTTTTGAGTGAGAGGAGGGAGTGAAGAACTTGATTAACAAGATGTCAAGATTCTTGGTTATTGGGTTAGAGTTAGACAGGCTTAAGGCCTGGTCTTATATAGTGTTCTACACTACCCATGAAATGTGATGGGAAAGAAACATGTGTCAAGTATGAAACATATAAGAGAATGTGAAATGTATAGTAAAACGTACTGTATATCACATCTTATGACATCATGAAACACCAGATAAGGATGATATCATAGTCTAGACCATAAGATAAGGAAGAACTTATCTATATGTGATGAGTAATATGGAATAGCATAAGAATAAGATCAAAGACTGATCTAGAATCTGGTATCAGGAAATGAAAGATAAAATAAGATATACTAGAATTCTCAACACTCCTCCTTGCTGTCCATATTAAAAACGATAGGGGATAAGTCAAAGAGCTTTCCTTTCATCCTCAAACTTCTTTTTTCCAAGATTCTTTTTGAAGATATTAGCAAATTACTAGTTTGTGGGAACATAGTAAAGTCGGATTTCTCCAAACTCTACAGATTTACAAATATAGTGGTTGGTCATGCAAACATGTTTGATATGACCTTCTTGTGCAGGGTTGGAAGCGAGGAATATAGCACCCTGGCTGTCGACGCAGAATGATAGTGGACCTATCTTGAATTGTAACTCTTCATAGACATTATGAATCCAGTGAAGTTATTTAGCAACCTCGGTCATTCCACAATATTCTGCTTTAGTGAAAGAGAGCATAACTTGACATTGTCACCTAGATAGCCAGGATATGAAACCATTGCCTAAGAAGATGGCATAGCCAGTAATAGAATGTGATGTTTCAATGTCTCCAGCCCAATCTGTATCAGAATAGGCACATAAGCCATTTTGGTCTCTATGTCTAGAGTACAAGATGCAAAGATCTGGAGAGAATGATACAGTAGATAGTGCATGATATAGAACACCTTTTGCAAATGTTCTTCTATAGGATTAGAAGAGAACTGAGATATCTTTATGATGGAGTAGGCTAAATCTGGTCTAGTACCCAGCATGATGTATAACAGTAATCTGATGATCAACTGATAGTGACTTTGAAGAGTAGGATTTGACTGATTTTGGTCAGAGTTTGGTCTTGAATTATATCTAGTAGGAAGAGGGACAGAGACTGGCTTGTAATTCTCTTGACCAAATTGTAAAATGACTTTCTCCACATAGCGGGTTTGGTCTAGAGAGATAGCTTGCTTCTTGCAGTCTCTAGTAATCCTCATACCTAGGTACTCAGTGACTTGACCAAGATCTCTTGATTCCCATCATTTCATGAATGAAGCTTTGTGAGTGAGGACCTGTGCTTTGTTGCTTCCCATAAAAAGTACATTATCAACATAAATGAAAAGAATAATAATTTTATCACCAATGATCTTAAAATAAATCCTTGGATCAAATTTACATCTGAGGAATCCCATTTTCAGGAGAGACTTGTGTAGCTGCTTGTTCCATTGAAGCACAGCTTGCTTCAAACCATAAATTGCTTTTTTCAAGCAACAAACCTTTTTCTCCTGACCCTTTACTACAAATCCTTTAGGTTGTTCAAGGTAGATTTCCTCATCCAGCTCGCCAAACAGAAAGGCAGTTTTGACATCTAGGGCTTTGATTTCCTAATTGTGAAGTGCAGCTAGAGCAATAAGAAGTCAGAAGATTTCAAATCTTGCTACTAGAGAGAAGGTTTCTTCATAGTCTATTCCAAAGACCTGTGTGAATCCTTTAGTGATGAATTGAGCTTTCTTGTGACTGTCAGATTTTACTGCAAATATCCATCTTCCTTTGACAGATTTATGACCCTTTGGTAGGTCTACCAACGTCCATACCTTGTGATTGTGAAGGGACTATATCTTCTCCTTCATCACAACCATCTATAGTTCCTGTTCCTGTTTCGAGAGTTTCAGTACATCTTGATATTGTTTAGGAATAGAACCTGATCCAATTGCTACATTAAACAGACTTCTCATCCACTTGGAAGAATATATCTGTCCAAGATCATCATTTTTATTAGTCAGAGTGATGTCCATCTCCTCCTGGATAGTATTAAGGCCTCTAGACACATCTCTCTCAATGTCAATTGGTGGTCTATCCCCATAAGTGTTATCAGGAAGAATCCTAAATATGAGAATGCGAGAAGATCATCATTGATCAGCAGGTAGTCTTGTAGAAAAATGTTCATCCCTAGTAGGGTGTTACACAAGAGAAAACTTGAAGGATGGAATATTTCTCAGGAGGTACTCATGAAGAGACACTGCATCTGAGAAGATATTCAGAACAAAAATATGATGGTTACGAGAGACAAAGACTAAGGTCAAAGTCAATCGGACTTCCAAGGGTTCGATAGTGACAAGGAAAGAGAACGAGGGTTGAAGTCAATCGGACTAAGGACACAAGAATATGCTAGATTGTGCAGAACAAGTGTAAGGACTATAGTACAGGCAGTGAGGATTTAAGTACTACACAATGCATCATCGTAGAATGAGAAGGAAGGTCAAAGAATGCTTAGATAAAAAGAACATGTTATCTACTACTATATGAGGATAGGGACTACGAGGCAGATATGAGAGAATTGGCTGAGGAGTTAGCTGTCTGAAGAAGCCAAAAGAAAATCAAAAAACAAGTTAAAGGATAACAAACATAGGATTTATTGGACTAACAAGAAATAAGCTGAAAACCCATATAGTCTGGTGCATGCCTAAGAAGACGTGAACTCATTTGAGAAAACAAAAAAGATAGATGCAATTAATAAGTAAGAAAACTGTAACAGTAGGGTGATGCTAATGAGGTCAAGATCTAAATTTAGGTAGGGACTCATCAGTATGTTGATGAGGTGGTAATTAGACTTGAGGCATTACAGTGGTTTTCAAAAGTTTGTGGAATTTGACCAAATCATTTGGATTTTTGGATTGTCACGTGTCATCATGTGTTCAGGACCCCGAATGTAACTGACAAATCAAATAAACAAACCAATACAATTGGCAGTTTTCATCCTCACTCACTGTCGTCATCAGGCTTCGAGACGCTCTATGCCCAAACACTGGATGTCCCAGAACGTGAAGGCTCGTATTCCTGTCCTATACCATGACAACGGTTTGTCCGTCAAGGAAATCAGTAGCCAACTAGGCATCAAAAAATCATTGGTCTACCTTGTTCTCAAATTATACTGGCATTTTGGTGTCATCTCAAACATCCACAAATACTCGTGCACAGTGGGCCACCTCCGTTCTCTCAGTCAAGCTGACCTTGCTTTTATTACCACTCTTTTGGATCATCGCAGATCGCTCTATCTTGATGAACTGCAGGACGAGCTGTGGCTCAAACGTGGCGTTCACACCACTCTTCCAACCATCCATCGTGCCCTCCAACAGCTTGGTGTCAGTCGCAAAGTCATCTCCACCACTGCCTATGAGCGAAATGAGATGTCACGAGCAATCTACATGAATTACATTGCCGAAGAAGCTCCCAATGCAGGCATGCTTATGTTTGTTGATGAAGCGGCCAAAAATGAGTGTACGCTGTTGCACAGATATGGGCGCTCAGGCAAGGGTGTTTGCTGCGTGGTTCAGAGGCGGTTTGTAAGAGGTTTGCAGTACTCAATCATTCCTGTCATTACCCTCAATGGAATCATTGTATATGATATTGTGGACGGTCCTGTCGATGGTGATCATTTCTACAATTTTATCAAGGAATTTGTGGTAGTTATTCTATTTTTCATTGTGGTAGTTATTCTATTTTTCATTGTGGTGTTAGTTACTTACGATCATTCAGTACAGATGCCGTTCACAAACTCATATCCCGGTCCTCGCAGTGTCCTCATTATGGACAACTGTCACATTCATCACGGTGAGCGGCTCCGTCAGTTGGTTGAGGATCATCATTGTAAGTGCCAATTGTATATAGAACATTGGTACTGATACTATATACACAGTCTGCAAGCTCATCTACCTCCCACCATACTTGCCTGACTACAATCCCATTGAGCAAGCATTCTCATCGATCAAGGCTTACCTCCGTCAGCATGTGTCTGAAGATTCATCTGTGATGTCTATCATTCGGGCTTGTCAGAACATCACCCCTGATAAAGCAGAGGGGTACTTTCAGGCATCTGAGTACATCGTATAGTGCATTGGACTATATTTGTAGCATTTTTGTCTCCCGTTGATGTAATTAATATACGCGCAATGTTGTATTGGTTACTACTTGAGCTAGCTACTGTTCATCTTCGTCAACAGCAAAGCCATGCGGGACAGGGAGCCACTGCTTCTGTGAGTCACAAAAATAAAAAAGATCATAGTTCCAGTTCACCGAAGTATCACTGTCATCAGCTCGCATTGGCAGCCCGCTGAATGTCACACCCTCTCTGTCATGAAATTTCTTCTTATAGAATACTTTTTTCACTTGCGGCTCATCACTGGCCTGACCATCACTAGTATCTGATGCCACCGTATTGCTTTGTTTTCGCTTCGCCTCAGGTCCATTCCACCATGCCGTACTCCCATTCTTCAAGTGAATGACATCACCAGCGGAAATGCCAAGACTAGCAAGAAGTTTGTCATCGACATCCAGAAGGATGTCTGGACCAATACCGTTGAGTTCCAGCAAGCTCTTGTAAGTAAGCGTGTGACGGACATCCAGGTGAGTCTCGGCATACTCAAGGTAATGCGTCAAGTGGGATGGAGAAGGAATGAGCTCCGGCATGTGAGCAGTCCTCTGCTGAGTTGGTGTCTGAGGAGTTGGTGTAGACAGGCTCACCAGAGTCATGGTATCTGGACTGGCAGCAGAAGGGAACAGCCCTGATTTCATGATGGCTTGAATCAGAAGGACGGATGCTAGGGAGTTGATGTCAACAGCAGGTGTTGGGGATGGCAGTGGCAGCAGTTGCAGTCTCTTTGCATGGATGATCGAGGCTTTATTTGCAGGGTTGAATGAGTCAATGTTAGGTGGGACATGTATGGTAGCTTGGCCCACCTCAAATGCGCAGGCTCAATCGAGGATCATCGGCCCTGTTAGAGGTATAGGTCTGAGAGGCCCGACGTACATGAACCCGTTGTCATGCTCATTTTTGTACTTTTGCTGAAGCATGATACATCACTGACCCAAGTGGCTATCCCAGTCGGCTTTCGTAGTATCAGATTTATCCTAGACAATAGCTAGTTTCATATATCATATATTGAATAAAAAATCTACAAACAGCTTTGGGAGATGCTTCCGAGGCTGTGTCCTCAGAGCTAGAATGCGCTTGGGGAAGCTTCTGAATGTCTCGCTGTAAAGATGATAAGGGGCCTGAAGGAGACTAGGAGGTGGGAACCACTAGTCCCGGGCCAGAAAAGGGGGGTAGGGGAGCGAGTATATTCGCCCCAAAAGGGACTCTGTAAAGCGGGTGAGTGAAAGATAGAAGTCTGGGGACTTACTCGACTAGTCCGACGCTAGTCCGGAGGATGTCCGAGGGAAATGCGGGAAGTCTGGGAGTCCGGAGGGAGGTAGAAGATGACGAGGAAACGTTGAGTTCGTGGTGAGCGTTGACAGTGGGCGGTGACGGTGACGGTACGGTGGTGACAAGAGGTTTGAGCAGTTCGTGAATCCAACCAAAAGTATTTTCTAACTCTAAGGTACATGGCTTTATAGTCCGGGCATACCCGGGACTCGCACTACGACCGATAGAGTAATATATGTCAAGGGAAAACGGAAATGAAATGAAAAGGCACGAAACGGATCAAAACTCTAAATGACAGAAGTTAAATCTAAGAAGGGAAGCCGTCGGGCCCGAAAGGCCCAATCGGTCTTCGGCGGTACGAAGAACATAAGTAGGAGATCAGAATAATAGGGAAAGTTGATAAGATAAGATTGGAAGGAACAGACTGGTGTAATGAACTCATATGTGAAAGTCCGTGTCGACCACGTTAGACCGAGGCGTCCAGACTAATAGTCCATGATCTGATCTTCGGCGGAAGCATCCGGTCTAGGTAGGAAAGTCTGGAAGGTAATATCAGAGCAACGGGGAGACGGTAGAATGTGTCTAAAAAGGGGGATACGACCACAGAGACGTACTAGTCTCTACATCGCATGTCAACAAGGATTTTGATAGCCACTGGCTTGCTTTCGTTGATTTTCATCACCATTTCCTTGTAGTCAGCGATGTTATCAACATCGATTGCATCCGCAACACGTTGTCTACATTCAGTGTGAGTCCGAGTCATGTAACGAATGAATAAAAAAATACCCTTTTATCTTCGGTAAAGTGTATCTAAATGGGTAATGTTTCTTCGTGGTGACCTCGTAGTCATCCTAGCCATGCTTTTCGAGCATACTCTGCAAAAAATCAGTATAGTTTAAGGACTTGACAGCAAACAGAAGCTCCTTTGTTTTCATCATCTTCTCTTCCTTCAAGGTAGCTTTACCTTGAAGTATTTTCTTGACCTTGGAATAGACAATCAATGACACGGAGAATACCTGTTCAATTTCTGAGTTCTCCACAGGTTCTGGTGTTGGGGATGGCAACGGCATGGTGATGTGAAAAAAGAAAGCTGCTAGTAGTACCGATACATAGCTAAGTTACACTTGGGGTCCCAAACACGTGATGACACATGATGGCCCAAAAATACAAACGATTTGGTCCAATTCCACGAACTTTTGAAAACCGCTGTAAGCCTGATGGTCTCTCCATTTTAGGAGGTGAATCTGTAATCATATAGCATTTGTGCTGATGTCGGTTAGCAATGGAACTCCAATGACCAGTGTTAGGAGTGACATGCTTAGAAGCAGGTTGAAGAGGTGATGTATGATAAAATGGTGGATCGTGGGAAGTATCTTGGAAATCCAAGAAGAAAGGTAATATAGGATCTCATTCTGGAGGTGGTTCCCAAGGAGTAGTAGATGGAGTAGTATATCCTCGTGATTGCCCATCGGGAGGTTGACATGGTTGATTGGAATGTTGACCTAGTCCAATTGGTACAGGTACGAAAACATCTCAAGAGGGTTCCAGATCCCTTGGTCAAGTATCATCCTTAGAGTGGTTGTGTGGGTTGTCTTCATTGGCATTTTTATCGGCATAATCTGTGTCAATAGGAATAGAGGTAGGTTCATTCACATTGTCTCTGGAACAATAAGGAAAGACTTTCTCATCGAAAATGGTGTTCATAGAAATGAACATTTGTTGTCGCTCTTTAGACCAAAAGTGGTAGCCTTTAGTGTTCGGTTCATACCCAATAAAGATCATCTCCCCAGACTTGGGAGAGAGTTTGTCTTGTCATTGTTCCAGAGGTATAAAGACATAAGCACAAGTCCCAAAGATCCTGAAATAAGAAACATCAGATTTGTCTCCAGTGAATAGTTCACTGGATGTTTTCCATTCATGATGACGCATAGGTTGTCTATTATAGATGTGTAATGCAGTCTCAACAGCATCTTGCCAGAAAGATCTAGGTGGCAAATGGCTTCAGCTTTTTCAAGCAAAGTTCAATTGAACCTCTCTGCATGACCATTGTCTTCCTTCTAGACAAGATGACAAAGAACCAACCAAAATTTAGTGGTTCCCAGACAACGTGTCTTGTCTCCACAAGCTAGAACACTTTGCTCAAGGGAAGTACAAAAGGTCTACCCTTGGTGGAGCTAATGGTGTTATGCGTAGCATATACAAAGAGAAGTCCAAAGGTCAAATACTCCTCAGGAGGTACTCATGAAGAGATACAATGTCTGAGAGAGTATGAGTAACTAGAGTTTCGAGGAATGAAGGTCAAGGGTTTGAAGTCAATCGGACTTCCTAAGGTTGGCAAGTGGATGGGGGACAAGAGATGAAGGCAATCGGCCAAAGGACACTAGAATAACACTAGATTGCACAGAATGAGTGTAAGGATACAAGTACAGGTAGCGTAGGCTTAAGTACTACATGACACGTCAGCAAAGAACATGAGAGAAGGTGGAAGAATTGTTAGGTAAGGGGAGACATGTCATGTACTGAAGAATGAAGATAGGAACTACAAGACCAATGTGAGAGAATCGGCCGAGGAGTAGGCTGTCCAAAGAACATAGAAGAAACAAGAAGAAAAGGATAATCAAAGGATAACAAAGGTAGGGTTTAATGGGCTAACTAAGAAGAGTCCAAAAACCCAAGTAGTCCGATACATGCCTAGGAAAGCATGAACACGAGTATGATAGAAAAAAAGGTAGACCCCGTTAGCTAGTAAAAAGACCGTAACAAATGGTAGTATGTTTAGTTCCAAGTAAAAAGGGAAATTAAATGTACCAGGAGCCATGATTTGTTCACCAATCCTCCATGTAAGTTTACAGATTGGTTGTTCAAGATAGTTTCAGCCTAAAGTCTGGTTAGTAAGAGTGATCCTAGGTGAAATACAGTACACACCTAATAGGGTCAAGAGAATGGCAATAGGTTGTCTATTGACTGTGGAAACTTGTTCTTGGGTAGTACAAAAGGTGGGCAATTTAGGAACTTGGCCTAGATTTCGCCTAATGCTGATGGTATATGAGTAAGAGACTTCCTAGTCCCTTAGGATGGTAAGTCTAGGAAAGGTGTAGTAGGAGTCCTATAAGTAGGTTGTCTTAATGAGTCCTAGCAATGGTTTGCTTAGGGGATACTAAACAAAAGAGTATAGGTTTGCCCTAGGAATGTAATGTCTAGATGGCAAGATGTGGGGGATGTTAAGATGTCAAGATGGGGAAGTAATCTGGCAATATGCTGAGATGTTGAGATGTTGAGATGCTCAGTTCCTGGTTGGTAGTTAACTTGATGGTATACTTAGTGGACTCAGAAAGGTTATTATAACTCAATCTTATTGTCTTAACTAAAGAGTAGGCAAGTTTGGCTTAGAGAGGCGAAGTGTAGCCCTTAATTGGTACTACAGGACACTTAGGTTGCTTACTAATAGGGATCAGATGCCTTTTGTTGCCCAAAAAGGGATTTCTCCCAAAAGGATAGTTTTAGGTACTTGTCCTTTATTTAGGTACAAGTACTAATAGCCTAAAAGTAGTTCTAAAGTCCTAGTTACTTCGCTCTGGGGTACCCTGCCTTATTAGGTCTTATGAGGTTTCCCAGGGGATCTCTTATCAGATGAGATGTCCTCTGCAGGCCAAAGTACTCTCCTTTATATACATAAATACAGGAGGCTGTGCCAGCCAATCAGAGGACTGGTGGCTTATAAATTAAGGCACAATCGCTTACTAATACCAGGCACAAGCTAACAAATCCAGGCACATTAAGGAGAAGCACTTTGAGCAGAGGAGTCCAAATCTGGAATACTCTGTCAAAGAGGCTGGCTATGCTGTGCAGGGCTGTTCAGACTAATGGGGACAAGGTCACATGGTAGCTAGGGGTCACATGATCACTTCGTCTCACTGGCACTTAGCTAAGTAATCAGATAAATAAAGAGAATGAAAAGAATAGTGAGCTATGTACAAATGTGTGAGTATAAGGATATGACTAGAGAGATTAATGAATATCTCAATAACCAGTAGGTGGAAAAATCTGGAAAAATAGGGGTTTGTAGGTCATGATAGGGGCTATCTTTCCCTATGGTATCAAAGGGTATGGTCTACAGGAAGCTATGGAAATTCCACTTCTTGGGTGACTGATTTGCTATGTGCATGCATGAAACTAGTTTCGTGCAGGTCACCGTTTTGTTGGGGAGTATGAGGAACAGAGGTCTGATGCATAATGCCTCTAGACTGAAAGAATGCTTGTAATGTCCCAGCCATAAATTCTCCCCCTTGGTCTGAATGTACAGAGGTGAGTGAGTGACCAGTGAAGATTTCAGCCCAAGAAATCATCGATTGGAAGTGTTGTGAGACAACATCCTTAGTGCATAAAAATACAACAACTGCAAAACCTGAATAATCATCAATATCTTGCCTGGACCATACATAGGAACTCATTCTCCATTGGCAACAACAGCCAAATAAATTTGAGAACCTAGATGTGCAAAGTTACTTTTAAATGATAAAAGATAATCAGTGCAACCACTATTGATCATTCAGTAGTGTTGGGTGAATGCTTTCTCAATATCTCCCCCTAGCACAAAAGCACCATGATAATCATAAAAAGCATCATATCCATCGCCAGAATACAAATAGTACTTATCATTCTAGTCATATCCATCCAATACTTGGAGGGAATAAGATGATAACCATTCTCCAGGGTCTTGTAATGGTAAAGCCATGGTCAATGGCTCAGGCATGATAGGGAGAACAGTCTGAATATGACTCTCATTCAACAAATCAATGTTGTCAAAATAAGACGATGAACTGGTGAGTCCATCAAGAGTGAAAGAAACTTTCTTCCTCTTTTCCTTCTTCTTCTTTGTCTATCCCGATATAGCATTAGTTCCTTCAGAAACCATATTGAAAGGGCATTTGAGATGGCCTAGCTACATTCATCCCAGTTTCTTCATCCCAGCCAGCATTGGCTATATTGGAAGTGGAGTCATTCATTTCAACTTCCCGAATCTCCCTGATCTCATGGTTTCCAAGGTGATCTATAAATCTGTGGGTGAAATCATCATCTTCCAGAATAAACTCATTTGCAAAGGATACTTGATTAGCAGCTTTGCCTTTACCCTTGACATTATGGCATACATTGAACCAATCTTTCTTTTGGTTGCGGCCAAGCTGCTTAGATTTAGCAGGACCCTTTCCTTTACCTTTTTGATTCTGGTTCTGGTAGGAACCAGAAGATCTCAGCATAAAGCTGGCAGAAGGTTGTTGGAAGTTGGACTATTGTCCAGATGTCTGATATGGTCTCTAATAAGAGGGGGTCTGGTTCCTCCAGACGTTTTGCTGTGGAGGACCATGCTTAATGACATTGGTCCTGTTAACTTGTGCATCTTTGGAGGACTCAGCATGAGAAATCCAGGCATGTAGTGGTCAGCATGTAGTGTGGAGATTCATCTCCATGAGTATTCATGTGGTAATGGTCTCTATATTGAAGTTGGCAATTTTGACAGTTTGAGTAATCATTGAAGTGAGTTGTTGATACTAGTTTTTCACCCGTTGTGCCTTTGGCACAGGAAGGCAGTACAAATGATTAGTAAGGCTGTGTGTGATCAGTACAGTGTGATCAGTAGTAGGGTGGTCAGTAACTGTAGTCAGTAACTATGGTCAGAGTGTGATCAGTAGAGTGATCAGTACTCCAGTGGTCAGATGTGTGATCAGTATCATTTATTCAGAATATAATAAAAGTACAAAGAACTCAAATAAAACACTATCCAAAAAGTGAAGGGTATCCAAAAAATCATTCATTTAGTACATTCCTAAGCACCTTAGTAAACACTACATTTGTTGTTTTGTTGGTATTTTGATCAAGAGGACATATAACCTTGAGGTTCCTTGAATTTGTACATCTAGAAAGTGCCACATACAATTGTCCATGAGAAAATACTGGTGTACATAAATCCAATCCAACATGTTTGACACTTTGTCCTTGAACTTTATTTATTGTCATGGTATATGTAAGGTGAACAGGAAACTGTAGACGTTGGAGTGGAATAGGGAATTCATCTTTGTTGACATCAAGAGCGATTCGAGAAATGAAGACAATATTGTCATCACCACCTTGTACTCCTTGATTTTCCTGCCTAAGTACATGACATTGAAGGACACATCATATAGAGCTAATCAAGAGCATCCATGTATCATTATACAATCCATGTTGGAGATCCAAGTTTCACAGAAGCATAAGAGGTGCACCAACTTTCAATTCCAGCTTATGAAGAGGAAAGCCAGAGGGATCAAGTGTATATAGAAACTGTGGAGGAATATATGCATACTCTTGCTCAGTAACTGAGTCTGTACTATCATAGACTATCTTGTCACCAGGCAAAGATGTGAGAATGGTAGTGTTGATATTATTAACATTTACATTTTTTGCAGAAAGGATTGTGCAATCCAAGAAGTATCCATTAGGCAAAGGATAATTTTGAGCTGGATCAAGAAGTCCTCCATATAGTGCAGTAATCATGGATTGAAGATCATTTCCACAATGCATGTATTGAGGGAGAACAATCTCATTTTCAGCATTGATACCATGTCCAGCACCAACTTCTAGTAACCATTCTGGCAAATCGCCTGCACTCTATATTTTGATCCAAGTGCATGTTTGTATGAAAATGTCAAAGCTGAATTTGTTGCCAAAGGTAAGATCTGCATAAAGTTGCACCAACTATTTGCTCTCTGGATCCATGTGAAATTACAGGAAGTGTTTGATGGAAATCTCCTCCAAAAAGCACAACAATTCCTCCAAAAGGCACATCATGTTCAAACAAGTCTCGCAAAGTACAATCAACACTTTCTATAGCATGTCGATGCTGCATAGGTTGATTATGCTCCCTATACAGTTCATTCCACAATATTTCACCATTTTGCATGCAAATTTGTTGTAATTGCATTGCATTCTGGTCCTCTATCTGTTGTTGAATTCTTTCATGCTGCTTTAATATCTGTTGGTGAATTCACTCCTGAGCCTCTGCTTCCTGTTGCAACTGCTCCTGTTAATAAGCTTCCCATTGCATAAGCTCCTATTGATGATGCTGATTTTCAGCTTGTAAGTTCAAGTTTATGCGATGCTGATGAAATTGCAAGGGTTGTGGTGGTAACGGTGGTGGTAGTGGTGGGGGTGGTAGAGCAAAGTTGAATTGACTTTGAGACTGTTGTCTATGCTGAGCATTACGGTTTCGAACGTGTTCCTCATGTGCCTGCTGAAATTTATTCATAAGATTGTGATGATAATCTACACAACCACCAGCCAGTGGGAAAGGTTGCATTGGTAGTGGTTGGAATTGTGGATTATGTATATGCCATGCATGTTGAACCTCGTGATATTCTATCAGATTACATGGCAATCCAGGATACTAATGAATTGGAACAGGAGAATGGTACTATACAATTTTAATAAGTTATTTAAAAATAGCAAGAGATATTGAATGCTTACCAATAATGCAGCAGGAGCATCATGTGGAGGTGAAGGAGGTTGGTGATATAACAGGTGATGAAAAGGTAAAGAACCCAAAATATGTTGTTCTCACTCAGCTTGGCTGGCAGTATCTTGGGCACGTTGGGGGGAAGTTGGAGGAGTTGACATGACTTTGTATGTGTACATAGTATGTGTGTATTTGTAACAAAAATAGCTGTCAAAAAACCAGGGGTCTAGGTCTCTCAATGACCCTTCTGCCACTTCCTGGTGGATATCCAGTCAATAATCAACCTGGACTATCCTAAAAAAGAATCTATGTAATATAGAGAAATAGTTATTTAACTATTTAATGGACTACCTCAGTAATTTCACACTGGATACTCTAAATAGACTCAGCCTGGGCTGCATGAACAGTTGTTCCCAGTTGTTCTTTGCAAACCAGGCATGACCCTGGTGTAGACTAATTACTCTCAAGGAAGAGGACAATGAAATATCTACAGGAAACACAAATCTACCCTTCCTATGGGTTCCTCTAAAGGCAGTGAGAGAAATAGAAAATGAAATCTTAGGTAATGACCCAAGGCACCACTTAATGCTGTGGATCATGTATAGGGGGCAAATAATGAGCAAAAGGCAGGGGGGAGGGAGGGAGAGGAGGGAAGAGGGAAAGGAAGGTGCTGGACAAAGGGTTCTGCAGCCCAGGATGTGCTGCAGCATAAAATAGCCAAAAATAGAAGTGGCTGTGGTACCATGCACAAAATTGGATGAAAAGGCAGGCCACAGTGCAAAATGGCTGAAAATGGAAGTGGCTGTGGTGCTAGGGCTGACTAAACAAACAGATAATAGATAAGTGCTAAGCAGGCCATATGGTTTGTACATCTAAATATGGTAATTTTCGCTTGGCTGGAGATCTAACCATGCTTATGTGACGGGTAGGTCACACTTTTTTTTCGATGCCCATTAGTTAGTTGATTCATTTGGAAGGGATGATAAGAGCAACATGGCTCTAAAGTTCTGAGGAAGATTTAAGCCAGCTTGTGTAAGCTGCTTAAAGAGGGATGAGAGGCAGCTGATGTCCTTGTTGGTGTGTTGGGGTTAAATATGCATTTGAAATGCTTGATTAAAGAGCAGGAATTGTCCAGTGAGACCAATGGTCCCAAAGAGGGCTCGGAGGTGATCCCATAAAGCTCTAGCAACAGATGAAAAGGTAGCAGGATCCATCCAATCATAGGTGACATGGATAAGTAGGGAATTATTGATGTTGGAGGCCATAAGGCCCAAGATGCATTTGTCTAGCAGCTTCCACTTTGCTGGCATTCTGCCAGGTCAGCACCAGCAGGTAGACTGACATAAGTGAGAATGCCATCAATGAATTCCATATTGAATAGGCAGAAAGAGTGGATCAGATCCATATGCTTCAGATGTCATAGTTTGACTGTCCAACAAGGGTAGGGATTTTGGTGACGAAGGAAGTGTCAAACTTGACTTTGGTGGTAGGTATTAAAATAGTTAGGTTTCATTATGATAACCCTATCCTTATCTGGGTCACTCTTCATGATTATTAATTCATCTAGACCCATGACATCATTGTTCTAGACTGGTGACATCATCCTTATCTCTTATCTTTATGATGAAACATCACATCATTTTCTTGACATATTGTGCCATACTATGCACACCTTCTGCCATTGGCTGCTTACTGCTGCATACTACACAGCCTTCATCCTTTTAGGATATTTTCACAATAGGTACACACAATTGCTGTACACTATATAAACCCAGCTCTTTCAGAGCCCACAATCTAAGTTCTTTATTTTGTATCACATTGTGAATAACTTCTAGCAACTAGCTTGCAAGTATACTCTACAGCAAGTGAGTATTTTTCCTTACTGGATTTACCCTTCCACTGTTGCCTCTGCACCAAAAGAGACCTAGCAATCTCTTTAGGTTATGAGCCCCACTTAGGCTCAATGGTTGTCATACCGATGTCGTTATCCTGCCTCATGATGTACAACATACTTGCTCTTAGTCTGTTCTACATCATTCTTATGGTGATAAGCATGATGTTTGGGTTTATGGGTCAGGTCCAACAGATTTGGGACAACCCTGGCCTGCTATTATTAGCAAAGCTATATCTTTTTTTTACTCATGTCATGATTACACAGATGAATGCTAATCTGGCTTCACATAGGAACTTTATTGTTTCTATCCAGGTTAGTAAAGCCCCAAATCCTCATCCTACCCACCACTGTACATGGAAGTGTCACTCCAACTTTGATAAGGACACCTGTCCTATCTTGTGTGGAGATTGCTGCATTCATTTGAATTGCATGAATTATCATTGTCTGGCCAAATTTCCTATTCCTCCTGGAACCATCTATCATCCATCTTATCCTCCTCCTCCTTGTGCTCCTCCTCCAACTTCTCTCCCATACATCGACTCTCCAGCTTCTCACATCTATCCACAATGTTTGCATTCTCCATGGACATCTGTTATCCCACAACTACCTTTTACCCATCCTATCAGAGTATCCCTTTGTCGTACTCAAGCCTACCATGACCTCTCCCTCTTCTTCAATCCACCAATGTCTAATCCAACCATTCTCAATACACTCAGTCCAGTTCCCTTTGAGGAACACATCCTCCCCTTCAACCTCACCTGAATTAACTTATCTGCCGACATTGAACCATGGTTTGACTGAAGCATTGATCACAGTTGTCCATGGTCCTATTTTGAGATCACCTCTTGATGGATCACTCCTAACTGATATCAATGATGGATTCTCGATCCCACCACTTATGCTCGAGAACAATACTGTTGTCTTATCAGACAACATTGCCATCAATGAGAATGTCGATCCCAACAACATGGCCTTCATCATTGATGAGATCATGGAATCCGGTGAAATAGTGGATCTCAATCAAGTAATGAATCCTCTTCAGATCAATCCAACTCTGAACAATCGGCTTGTGATGTTTTCAAGGAATGTCCTTGCACTAATGAGGATCCAAAGATACCAGACTATCTTTTATAGGGACAACCTTATGCATCAACTGGTAATGTACCAGAACATTCCCGATCTGTTGATCAGACTGGAAGTACCCCTTGTTCAAGTAGATGCTCCCAATCCCTTAGACGTCTCATCTCATTTTGCTCAGGTCGTACAGATTCCCACTCTCTATCACAGTGACCTTTTACTGCAGATTATTGTTGAAGAAGGCCCTATCTGATATATCCTGGAACAGGATGTAATTTTTAAGGAAGAACTTATATATTGGAACGAGCCCATCATGTCCTTCTATGAAGGATTTGGCTACACGTTTCCCATGGAGAAGTACCACTCTACTCCTGCTCACCCCATCCACAATCAAGGCTTTGAGATTTTGCAATGCAATTGTCATACATTTAGCAAATATTTCATTGAGTTCTACAAATCTCTGAAACCTAACAAAGTCTTGAACTGCAACATTCAACAGGAGCTCTATGAGCATCCTGAACGTTTTATCAACTCTGAAGGAGACATTATCTGGAAGGACAGTCGGCACTAGTACATGCATCATGAATTTAACTGCCTCCACTCCTTCGTTAGATATCCTCATAATTCTGACATTCCCATGCAACATATTTGGAACGAGTTGATGGACGGTAGGTGGCAATGAGTATGGAAGAGGAAGAATCCTTGGTATAATGTCATGATCAAACTGGGAACTGATCATATTTCTCTTCACATAGAACTCAGTCAAGATGTCCCTGACCCTTACTGCCGCAGACATTACATCTCTCAATGAGGCTATCGCAAAGAAGAGCAACAATAGGTTCTGGGAGTACTGCCTGTCCCAGGTCCCGAGCCTGCTTCCATTCCCCATAGACATTTGGCCATTGCCAGCCCAGTTAGGAGGTCGTTACATGAATTACGCAAAGCCTGGATTCATTCAGAGTACCCCCACACATCTTAAATATTGGACTGGTTTTCATCTTTATCTTGCTGCAAATGGTATTAAAAATTGTATTCCTCCATACATTTCTCACAATCGTCTTTGAGTCAGTTTTAGGGCTAGAAATGGACAATTTTCTTCTATCTCTAATACACATTTTTTTTTCCTCATACTGACTTCAAATTATTTGAGAGACTTGTACATTCTGATGATAACATTCTGAAATGAATACAAGTTAGGAGAAAACAAATTCCCTTAATGCAGCATCTCGCTCAGCATTTGGATATCATACCAGCTGATGATAAAGATGAAGAAACTGAGGATGATGACAATAATGACAATGATGATGATGACATTCAAGAAGATGTCAACCTTGTTGCAGACCTTCTTATTCCACCTGCTCTGGTTTCCATTCCCAACTTTCCTGTCATGCATGCTAATCAAAATTTCTTGCAGACTTTCGTCACCAATATTTTCATCTTTTAAAGCAGATATATCATGTCTTTTTCCATCAACTCCGCTATTCAGGCCTGCATTGCAGTTCTTGCAGGTGCTTCCAACTATTCCATCTGGTCTCGCCAAGTCTGCAACCTCCTCACCATGGCAACATGATAAAATGTGGTTGATGGAACATCTACCTTTGCTCAGCAACCTCCTGCTGATACAGATGCTCAAGCCACTTGGATTTCTTCTGATTGACAGGCACAAGTATTAATCAGCATCTTTATTCATGCAGATATGCAACATCTCATGAAAGAGACTTATGTGGCTGTTGGGAATGTCGCTTGTCCTTCTTTAGTGAAGGATCTTTGGAATGCACTTGCAACCCTTGATTCTCCCACTGGCATCACAGGCCAATATGAAGCTTTTGTAAAAGCGCTTAACACGTGCATTGTAGACCCTTCGGAACACCACTGTCGGAATGCTGAGGATATTCCAACTCAAATAAATAAGTTGACGAACACCTTCTACGAAATGTCCATATCTGGACTACAGCTTCCTGGCAATCTCCATGCCATGATTATGCTTAACTCACTCCCTCATTCATACCAACCTTTGGTATTCACCATTGTGCAGACTATCACGACTGTAAACTTCATCACTGACACTATCATTCCTAAGATACTTCAGGAATCTCAACTTCACTCTACTGCTCGTTCACAATAGAGATCCTTGGCTCACCACTTTGAAGCTGCTCCAAGCGAAGTGAATCATATGAATATGATTCAACATGCTCCCTCTCGTCCCGTTTGTGACCACTGCAGGAAACCCCACCTGACAACAAACTATTGGGAATTATATGGTCGTCCTGGACAGGGATCTAGCTGTCCCTGTCAGACTCAATGTAGTCAACAAGAAAAGAAGTCATATAAGCCATCCGCAAGGACTCCTGCTTCACAGGGTATCAATGCTTCTTCCTTGAACAAGCAAATGAACCAAAAAGAGAAAGGGAAAGCATGAGTAAATGAAGTTGATGGTTTTGCCAATGTCGTAGATGGTGATATGACAGGTATGATGATGGATATTGACAAGTTTC